>CABFVZ010000016.1:514127-524218 GCA_902151445.1 Timema monikensis | reverse complement strand
GGGGCCTTAACAAATTGGACATTATACAGTAAAATGTTTCATAGAAATATCCTTATCTGACGACCGCGAAAAAAATGGTATTTGTATTATTTTTAATTATCCTTCCTATTGTAAAAAATAACCGAACCTTTCGTCACGAGGACAAAGGCGTCAATCTCTTCTTGTTTCCCCGGTGACGGAATGGTAGGGGTTCGATTACTGACTAGATATGTGGTTTTTCACACTCTTTACGCAAATGCAGGAACACTTAGTCTTGACCCGCTTCGGTGGCTGCATCGCATGACCTAAGGCGCTACTCTCGTAATAGACTAGACCTCCGATGACGGGGAGACCGGGGTTTGATCCTGGTCAGGTGTACTGAGTGCGGTTTTCTCCAAGTAAATACGGGTACACCTTTTCAATATTCAACCTTACTCATCCCAAATCTGTTGGTGAAATTAGTACGTAAGGGAAGACGTGTAACCCGACTGGGCAGTAAGAAGTGATGCTATATAAAAAAAGCTACTTCCTCTAAATAATTCTACCTTACTCGTCTTTATTCCAATAGTTAACATGCGGGTGGATCGGATAGGTAGTCAGATATATAGCATTGTCCATTCATTCTCTTGGTTTTTTTAAAATAGTTTTTCAATTAGTTTATCACTTCCTAATACCCACCAAGACTGTTTACACTAATGGTCTAAGGTTGAGGAAGGTAACATCTATAGGTAGTGTAACCGCATTAACGTGGAGGTAGAGTAGGAAAAAACTGCATAACATATAAGCGAGTACAACCGGTCAGAATTCGAACTCCGGCCACCCCAACACGGGCAAATCAGGGAGACCGAGTCTGAAGGCCGATACATACAGAATGCTAAGCTAAGCTGTGCTGTGCTAAGACTTTGTCAGTTTGGTTTCACACTCATTGCTAAGCTAAGCTGTGTCTGTGCTAAGACTGTGTCAGTTTGGTTTCACACTCATTGCTAAGCTAAGCTATGCTGTCCTGTGCTAAGACTGTGTCAGTTTGGTTTCACACTCATTGCTAAGCTAAGCGTTGGTCCCTCTTTTCCCTCCTGAATTCAGTGTTGTTTCTTTCTGGTCTGCTCCAGTAAAGTTTAGTTATGATGTCGTTCTCCTAAATGTATGTTTGAGTTTAGGTAATAGTACTGAGGAAGTAAAGATGATGCTGTTAGCGGTTGTTTTGGAAGATGAAGAAAATTTAGGAGGTAGAGGTTTGACTTGTTCAATTAACGCTTCCATTTTAATATAAAAACATTTATTAAATAGAATATTACTTAAATACATGTGAAACAAACTGAAAACAAGACTTCAACACTTCTCTAGTTATTTTCACCAAACCAGCACTGCGTCTGTTCAACACGAAGCCCAAGCTTCGTTATGCGCATGCGCAACGTGGGATGGCTCAAGATGGGATATGGAAAAATTGCCCGGCCAGCAATCGGAAAAAATCATAGCGCGGCGTAGCAAGGCATAGCATAGCTTTCTTTGTGAACCAACACATTTAAATACATGGTCCGCTATTTTCCTAAAGAGTTAGCAGAGCAAGGCATAGCTTAGCTTAGCGTTCTGTGTGTACCGGCCTTAACTCCTTTATCCGCGGGCCAATGCGCTTTTACTTCTTTTTATTATAAGGTTTTTTTTTACTTCTGTACGTAATATTTTAGTTATTACAATTATCCAACCAAGCGCTGGCTGTCCAGACAAAGAAATCTTATGCATGACTAATAATAATTGTCGTTGTCAGGGAGAAATGATTTAAATCACGTTTCCGGCCCGTTCTTGCCGAACCAGGCAACAATTCAACTTGCATAAGCGTCCGTTCTAAATAACTTAAAATAATATGTAACACAAAGAATTGTGTAGGCTCAAACAAAATTAAGCAAGATTTTAAACATAAATTTAAATACTGTGTTGTAAGTTGAAATCACCATCAGCACCTATATCTCTGTTTCTCCAATATCACTCAGACGTGAATAGAACCCCGGGCTCCAAGCTCTTATCATGTCAAGCATGTTGGTGCTCAACCATAGTCAGAATCGGATAGGAAGAAATGTTTTCGACCCTGACTAAAGTTAATAAAATAATGTTCACGTATTCATACGTCAAGTCATGTTCTGCAGCTATCGCTTTTGATGTATGTTATCAATACCTATATTATTATTATTATTATTATTATTATTATGTCTTACTACCCGTTCGGGTTACATGCTCTTACGCTAATGTGTAATGGTAGGGTGATTGTGAGGTGAAATGGAGGAACTACAGTTTAACGTGGAATCCGAACCACGGTGGAGGCCTGGCATTCCCCACATTCACAAGCTATCTTGTCAGAGGTGAAGGAAGGGTTTGGTAATCAGATAAATCTGTGCCGGGACCGAGGATTGAACCCCGAACCCCAGCACAGAAGTCCGACACCTTACCCCTAGACCGCCAGGTCACCAATACCTATAAAAATACTAATATTAGAGTAGTGCCATTATTATCACGAGGTCAGTGTTTTTGAAGTTTGTGTAAACACTTTTTTTTTTCATCAAAATAAATAAAATATTGTTCCAGTAGAAATTTAATTTTCTTCACATTGCTATATCGACCTCAGGGGTCTCGGGGTTAAGTGCTCGCCCCATGACCCGATGTTAGTGGATTCAAACCCACCCTGTGTTGACGGATTTATCTTAATCGATTAAAATCCGTAGCACAACTTCCTTCGGAGGGGAATTAAAGCCGTCGGTCCCATATTGATTGTATAATGTAAAAGAACATTGGACGTTAGCTATGTGAAAGTACCTTTACCGATAGAATCGGTAGGCCCTTTCGCTCTCGCCCATAGAAATTCTCACAGGCTAATATAATCAGTCGTTTCAGAAAATGTACTTTAAATACATCAAATAAAAAATATCCCATGGTGATATAAATACTTTAAATAAAGAGAAAAAGTTGTCATTTTTCAGGACACCCTATATCACATTAAATTTTCTTCTAACAAAATTTCTTGAATTTTAACTGTGTTTTTAATGGAGACATATGTGATATTGTTTACCGATTTTTTTGCTATATTATTATTATTAGCAGCACCGCGTCTTACTACCCATTCGGGTTATACGCATTTTTGCCAACACGTAATCCCTACCATCCCCTAGTCCTGCCGGCGCAATTATGTCTCCTCGATAGCTCCTACTTGTCCCGTGGGCCCCCTGCGGTCGTTGGTCCGGGGAGTGAGGCACTGTCCTCAGCCCCGAAATGACCACAGCAGGAACCACACACACAGCTCGCGCTTTCTTCGCGGTGGAAAGTGAACACAGGGCCGCCGTAGAAAGCGGTCCTGACTGAACACGTGCACTTTGCGCCGGGTCTCCGCCGTGTTTTCTAGGCCATCAACACTTGCTCTCACACACTACCTCTCCTTTCCTCCTCCTCTAGAGGACCTGCCACCCCCCACCGAGAGCTGCTTCTCATTAGCGTACTGCCCCGGTTGTCCCGTCTATTAGCGGCTTGACATTATATCACCTGCTTGGACTTTCGATGGCGGGGGGGCGGGGGAGATCTGAGCTCGAATTCCGGTTGGGTGTATAGAAGTTTTTTTTCCTTTCCTAAATTGTTTTCCACTCTACCTCCACACAAATGCGGGTATACTTTCCATTAATAATCCTTAAAACATTACCGTAATTAGTACTTATGAGTATAGCCCCGGACGGGCAGTAAGACGCGGTCACAGACAAGGGAACAACAGATACACAGCCTTACGGGAGTTTCGCTGCGCCTCTTGAATCAGGCTGAGTCCTTGGGTATCAGAAACCGCTAGTTACAGTACCCAGTGATAACAGCACTTCCAAGTGAGACATTTTAAACAACTCACTTTCAATATGTAAAGACTACAAGCTAGTTACAGTACCCAGTGATAACAGCACTGCCAACTGAGATCTTTTAAACAACTCACTTTCAACATGTAAAGACTACAAGCTAGTTACAGTACCCAGTGATAACAGCACTTCCAAGTGAGACATTTTAAACAACTCACTTTCAACATGTAAAGACTACAAGCTAACTAGAGAGCAAGTGTTCGGTGGCCGCGTGGTCTAACGCGCTACTCTTGTGTTGGACTAGACTGTCGAATACGGTGTGATTGGGGCTCGATCGGGTGCATTGAGGATGGTTTTTCCAAATGGTTTTTCACCATCCCTCCACGCAAATACGGGTTCATTTCCTCTAAATTAAGCCTATATAATCCCTAACTCATTAGTGTAATTAGTACATAGGTGTATAATCCGAAAGAGTAGTAAGACGTAGTAAAAGAACTAAGAAAAAAAAAGTTTCCAAGAGTGGCGGTCCCAACACAATAGTTCAGGTACTAGCAATCCTTCCCCCACAAATCAACACCTCACCCGCTTTCACAAACCTTTTCAGACAATAAAAGGGTTAATATGCAGTACAGTAGCCTCATGGCTTCTTTGGTGCTGACTGACAGCTCACAGCTGACTTCTGACAGTCAACATTTAGGTATATACCTAAATGTTGACTGTCAGAAGTGACAGCTGCTAAACACATGTTTTTACAGATCATATGGTTCGGCGTAGAGATATATAATTTGATCTAGTAACTTTTCAAAGCCGTCAGCTGTGAGCTGTCAGTCAGCACCAAAGAAGCAATGGGACTACTGTAAAATCGTTTATGAGAAGTGTGAGTGTGGTCACCACACGAACCTAGCTTTGTGAAAGCAGGTTTATTGACTCTGGAAGACCATTTTTGTTTGTTCTCTAGAAAAAACATTTTTAAAGTGAATGGTTTTTAAAAATGCCCGCTTGATAGCGATGTTGTCACTTGAGACTGCGTATAGGGATCCACGTTTTTTTTTTTTTTTGCTTTTTTTTTAAGTTCAACCATTTTAACTTGTCTCTGGTAAACTTTTATTTGTGGACGTGGTAGAGGACAGGGAGTAAGAGTACATTAATTGAAAAAACTAAAAGAACAATAAGAGCGTGGTGGAAGGACAGTTAAGAAAACACAAACATACTTTGTTCGCAACCAAATTTGATAATATTTCATTATAATATTATATAAACATATACTCCTTTAAAGTGATAGCTGAAGCTTGCATTAATTTACGTATGAATAAATGAAAGTAGTTTTAGTAGCTTTGCAGACACTGTTCTTACCATATTCCTATTATACACTAGTACGTACAAACAATCTAGGAAGAAGAATTGATTAAAAAATATATTTTTGCGGGAATTCTACCTCCAGTTCTACCGGTGTCAGGATTTGAAACCCGGATCCCCTAGCTTTGAGCTGACTCAGTGGCCACTTTGTCTTCAACTCTATAAAATGTGCAAAGCTTCCATGTTTTAGTCTCATCGTGGAAATCTTTTCTCAGGTTATCTTGAAGGCCTGTGTCATTACGGTTCATATTTCTCACGCCCTTGACTTTCTCGAGCCAAGGACCTCAAGGTCAAGGAGAAAACTCCTGTTTTCTTTATATTACGTAGTTAAAAACAAACGTAGGGCGCGTTTATTTTTAGAAATTAAATCCAAAATATTTGAAGTTTTATTTCTAGATAATATGACAGGCTGTAGCGCTGGTCGGGGTGTCGATTGGACGATGAAGAGTGCAGGATATTTTTTTTCTACAATTACAATAAATTAAAAACAGAGAGTCAATGTTTCATTTTACAAGATTATTCTTTAAAAAACAAACATAAATTAAAATGTCATCCGCTTGCTGAAGGATACTATTTTTATAAACTAGTCATAAATATGTCATACAAGTCGAGGGAATCTCAAGTCTACATTAACGACTAACCTTGGAATATACATTGACGTGGTTCCTAAAATAAAATCGGTATCTACTTTTTCTTTTGTCATTCCAACTTTTCCTAGGCACTCACGCTGCACATGCTTGTGCAGAGAAACGAAGAAATTGACTAATTAAGGTGGGGTGCTAATGAGCGCGAGCTTAGTGCATTCATTTTGCAGTTTTTATAGCATTATCTTTTTTTCCCCCAAAATAAATCAAATATTTCTTTTATAGAAACATAGAGTTAAGTTTTCTGCACATGATAACCTCACCAGATGTTGAAAATCTGTCATGAGCATAGTGGCGTTTGGTGACAAACTTTTTAAATGAAGAGAAAAATTTGTCATTAAATTTCAGGACACCCTTGACAGATATTCAACAACTGATGAGATTAGCATGTGCAGAAAACTAAACTTTATGTTTCTATGGAAGAAATATTTGATTTATTTTGGCTAAAAATTGTTGATGCTATATACAAACTTTAAAAATACTGCCATAAACTTGCGCTCATTAGCACCCCACCTTTAGGCTGACTCACACTTCAGGCACAAAAGAACCAATACATTCCTTCAATGAAATGGGAAATAGACGAGGATTCCTGTGGTCACTACGCATGCTCAGAGCTACTACAGTAGCCCCATGGCTTCTTTGGTGCTGACTGACAGCTCACAGCTGACTTTTGACAGTCAAAAGTGACAGTTGCTAAACACATGTTTTTGCAGATCATCTGGTTCGGCGTAGGGATACGTAACTTGGTATGGTAACTTTTTAAAGCTGTCAGTCAGCACCAAATAAGCCATGGGGCTACTGTATATAATATGTATCACCGTTCTCGCTATTCCTATTATTACATTAACAAGATTCCGGAGATCAAGGAGGGGGGTAGGTAAAACGAGTTTAGGGCAGTGTTTTTTTGGTTGGTTTTTTTGCAGTTTTTATTGCAAAACTTTTCTTTGGTCAAAATAAATAAAATATTGGTCCATTAGAAACAAAGTTTTCTTGAGGATATCATGGAATTTAATGAGGTTTTCTTTTAATTTAAAAAGTTTCTCATCTAATGCCACTATGCACATGACAGACAGACACATCACCATGTGAAGAAAATTACATTCTTTGTTACTAGCGCATAAATATTGCGCTCAGCTCGCGTTCGCTACATACCCACGTTAAATGTTTCAAGAAATTACCTTGAATATAAGAACCTGATTGTTTCATAAGCGAATACTTACAAACTGTTTCGCTGGCCCGTAACCAATTTGGAGGGGTATCTCTTATGGTTACAATTATTATGGCTATCGATTTCGCATATTATTTACTGTAGACATATTTAAATCCATCCGCCAAAACAGAAATAGCTCACAATCGCACGCAGTTCCGAAATTTTCTTGTGATCACTGCAAGTTTTATATTGTGACGATTGAATCTGTACACCCCATCACCGGTGGGAGTGTAGGTGACAGCGATCGGAAGGTTATTTATCGCAAACATCGACTTAAAAGTATTATTATAATCGTTTGGTAACACTTTTTTTTTACTGATAATATAGTATTACTAACAAATAATAATAATTTCCGGATGGGTTGCTGTTAGTGACTTCGTGCCAATGTTTGCAATAAAGAACCTTCTACTTCTACTTACATACTCTCCTACGATCGATCAGCTAGAAATATCAGCTTTTGTGCTCTATTGGTCAAACGCATCACTCCCGTTATATTGTTGATTACGGGGAGATCGGGGTTCGTATCGGGTCTACTGACGGTGGTTTACTGAGTGGTTTTACACTCTCCCTCCACGCAAATTCGGCCATACTTTCTCTAAATTCAACCTTTCTCGTTCTAAACAAATTAGCATGATTTAGTACATTTGCATGCAACCCAAACGAGTAGTGGGACGCGGTGCCAAAAATAAATACATTAGAAGGTCAACTTTCTAGTGTAACCTCTCAATAGATAAATTAGCGTTCTACGCCTCTGTCCGCGGCTAAGATTGAACAGGGCTTTGTATCATTAATTGGAACATTACGATTGCCACATAAAGTGTATGATAGGTATCCATTTTTATGTCATAAACTACAACTACAAAAAGGTGTACCTGGTGGTCTAGGGGTAAGGTGTCGGACTTCTGTGCTGGGGGTCCGGGTTTCAATCCTAGGTCTCAGCACAGATTTATCTGATTACCAAACTCTTCCTTCACCTCTGACAAGACATCTTGTAAATGTGGGGAATGCCAGGTCTCCACCGTGGTTCGGATTCCACGTTAAACTGTAGGTCCTCCATATCATCCCACAATCAACCTACCATTACACATTAGCCAAAGTGCGTATAGCCCGAACGGGTAGTAAGACGCGGTGATGATAATAATAATAATAATAATAATACAAAAATAAGGAAGATTCTACAATATACGTCGTATTCTGTGTGAGATTTGAAAGAAACTAGCTAAATACAATGTTCTTAGTTTTTTCTCTACACTTACCACGAGGTGTGATATTACATAATATGTATTTTACAGTAAAGGGGTGTTGGCGCGAGGGATGGGGGGTGATTGCTATTGGGTGACTGGGGCTAGTTGCGATAGATAGACACTGCATCGTGATGGCTTCTATCTTTAAAACACAAGAGCCTTTACGTCTCGTTAAGTTGTTCATTATCTCGACATGATAAGGAATTTGAGGGAATGAGGGTGAATTGAACCCCCTAAACTAAAACATCCTTCGCTCGTTCTGTACAACCATAATTTTTTCTAGCACAACGTCTTACTTAATTGTTCAGTTTAAATACTCATTGTACTAATTACGCTAATGTGTAAGGGAGAAGAAAGGTTTAACTTAATGAAATGTACCCACATTTGCTTAGAGGGAGAGCTGAAAAAAACATTTAGTAAAAGCCACCTTCAGTACACCAACCTGGAATTCAAACACCGATCTCCTCGTCATCGGCAGTGTAGTATATTGTGAGAGTGACGCCTTAGAGCAGTGTTTTTCGATTGGTGTGCCGCAGCGGCACATATACAGTGTATAGTTCCATCTGGCGAGGAGAAAACAATTATTATTTCTGTGTCTGTATATTTTTTTTATCAAACCAGGTGGAGGGAACTTGCCTCAAAGATAATGAATGACTGTTGGTTGTTGTTTCTTTCAGAAAGCTATGACGGACTACGAGCGGATAAAGCGCTCTTGTCTGAAGCGCGGGGAATTATGGGAAGATCCAGATTTCCCGGCCACGCAGTCCTCCGTGTTCTACCACCAGACACCTCCCTTTCAGTTCGTCTGGAAGAGACCCAAGGTCAGTTATTTTTTCCTAGTAAGGACATTTAAGCGTAAATAAAAATGAAGACTAATACTCGGTTTAGCTAAGTGGCGTTACATCAACAACGTGGGTCCTGGCGCAACGCTTGTTAATAGGCTCGTAAAGGCAGGATTTATTTTCTTCCTTTTCCCCCCCATTTATTTGAGGTATTTAACGTGCAATTTCTGAACCGACTGATTCAATCAGCACACGACTTTGGCTATAAGCTAAATTCTAAAACAGACACAACAACCAGCCCTCGGCCTTTAATTCTTCACCGTGAAAGGTAAAATCCACATTTCTCCAATGATATATTTTCAGCAATGCCAGGAATCGAACCCGGAATCTTTAGCTCGGTAGACGGACACGCTACTGACTGAGTTAAGGTGTCGGCCTTTTGTTTAAAGCTCAAAGTATATATACTAAAATTTTTTAACGCAGCTTATTAAATTAATTAATCTATTTATTTTTAAATATATTTTTCGGCCGCCTTGAGCTTTGGGTGTGGTGTGGTCAAACCAACTGCACCATAGAATAGTACGCCATTGGTTTGAATAAAATAACACCGTAAATATACTCGGGCAGAATTTCCCCGCATATGTGGAAACGGGAAATTTGGTGTGACTGGGAAAATACACAGGGAATCTTTTAAAAAAAATACTGGAATACTTGTGAATTTAGTTCATTTAAGCTTTAAGTATTTGGTCTTTCATATAGAGTGGACTTAATAACCAAATGCGCTGATTCAAACATTTTGTTGATCTTCTCTTCCCTCTGAAACATTGGGTCTGCTAAGATAATAATATCATTTATATTTACACCATCAAGGTAAATAATCCTGTTTTAAATATAAATTACATTAATTTAATTTAATAATTTAAATGTTATTCCTGTATAACCCGCTTCGGTGGTCGAATTGTCTAAGGCAATTGACTTGGCTGCCGATGATGAGGAGATCGGGGTTTGAATTCCGTTCAGGCGTCAGGGCTGCTATAATTTTAGCCAGAACCCCCCCC
>CABFVZ010000016.1:452313-514079 GCA_902151445.1 Timema monikensis | reverse complement strand
ATTTTAGCCAAAACCCCCCCCCCCAAAAAAAAAAAACCCCCACCTAAACACCCCCGCCCCCCCTCTAAAAACAACAACCACTCATTATATTTTGCATACAAAGGAATCGTCTAGTAAAATTTTGAAAATGGTTAGTAATTCTGTTGAAAACCTTTTGGTTCAAACTCAATAGTAATAATACATTGATTTGTATTTGGTGTTATACACAAGCTTTGAAATTACAGATGTTATACAATAGACTAATCTATAAAAAAATTTAATTGGTTCAACAAAATATTATGTTCAACTCGCAATTCACTTGGGATACTATAATTTTAAGGCACCTACGCTGTATAAATGCCAGACCCTAGAAATAATGGTTTCTCAAAAAAGCAAATGCGATGGTAAAAGTTCTTACCTTTTATCTTTAACTAAAGAAAGCAACAAATCAATAACTGCAGCTGGCTTTCCAGTAATTTGATGCATGATCTACCCTCTCCCTTCCCCCTCTTTCTATTCCTTCTACACAAGGTTTGTTTTTCCGACCTGCTAGCTTATACAGTATTGTTGCCAAGAATGGCATTGTTGCATTATTGTTTTCCTTTATTTTCTAGCTTATTACTCCTTTCCTAACTGAGTTAAAATATGTTTATCTGTATCTCGAATAGTTAATATATTTGAATTATTGGTTTAATCGGATAACATACATACTATATTTAATTAAACCGTTAAAAAACCAATAAAAAAACCCAAAATAAATGTAAACAAACTTTTTTTAAAATAATTAACCGGTTTTTTTCCCAACCCTGTCAGGCGTACTGAGATTTTTTTTTTCCTAAATGGTTTTACACTCTCCCTCCACGCAAAAGTGGGTACATTTCCTCTAAATTCAACGTGATACAGTCGGATAGAAATTGTAAATTTACACAACACTATTGCATGTGGATCATCTATGATTAAACATTAATGAAGGTAAAGATTTTTAATAGAAATTTCTAGTACTGAACATTGTTGGAATATTAAATGATAGTTGGATTAAAAAAAAACTGCACCGAAAAGGTCGTTTTTGACCGATTTAGAATGGCTTCACAGATAATCATTTTGCACAAATATTCATTCTGTATTAATTGGGACATACTATAGTTAATGACAAGAAACTTTGTCGCTTTTTCCCTCATCGTCACAGCGGAAAATTCTGAGTAATCATTCAAATACGAATGCACTGCACACATTTATGGCATATCGTAGGTATTTTCTTTTTCTAAAAATCTGACGTGGTAGTAGTTTAAAGTTTCTAAATATAATATAAATTTTGTAACCGTGTCTCACCACCTGTTCGGCTTACACGCCTGTGCACTAATTAAGCTAATGAGTTAAGGATGAGGAAGGTTGAATTTATAGGAAGTATACCCGCTATTGCGTGGAGGGAGAGTGGAAAACCAATTAGGGAAACTACCCACAGTACACCCGACCGGAGTTCGAACCCTGATCTCACCGTCATCGGCACTTTAGTCTATTGTGAGAGTAGTGCCTTAGACCACGTGACCACGGAAGCGGGTATGGGAAAGATTGAATTTAAGGGACGTGTACCCGCATTTTCGACATGGTAGTGGAAAACTATTAAGGAAAGAAAACTTCTGTACACACTGCTGGTATTCGAACCTTGACCTCCTTGTCACCGGAAAAGTGGATCAAGCACCTTATTGCGTGCGGAAACTAGTGCGGGTGTTCTATCCTATGGTTAAGTAAGTTTGTTAGTCGTACGCTGATATCAAAAGTTTGTTTATCAAGTGCACGTCTAATAACTTAGCCGTTAAAACTAATACAATTTATCTGCAACAGTGGGCACGTGGACTGAGGCGTCCGCCTCGTATCATCTGGATTACCTATGGCAGGGAGGTATAGCTCGATTTTCTTGCGAATAAAGTTCTTGAAAGCTTTTGATCATACTAGCATTCTACTTTATAGTAGAGTTCCGATAGGAAAAAAGACCTTTCATAAAACATTGGGGCCGTCCTTAAATTGAATAAGGCCTTTTTTTAAAAAAATATTTTTGATCTCCCTCCCTTTATCTTACGTATATTTTTTACTATATTTGTAGAAAATATAAAGTATTTATTTCAATTATCTCTATAAAACAGTGAGAATTGGTTATTAAAACATGCTACAGGTTAAATGAATGAAAATTAAACATTTAACAGTTTTTTGACAAAATTTTCTTTTTCTTAGATTTTAGCTTGTCATAAACATTGACAAAAAAAACAACCTTACGTAAGATTCATTCTGAGCCCGCCCCCCCTCCCCCTTTATAAGGAAATGTAAGAAAATAATGAACTCCCCCTTAAATTCTTACGTAATTTAATGACGGCCCCCTATTTATAAGAAAATCACTACAATGTATGGGTTCCAATTCCGGCTGCCTTTATTGAGAACGTTCTTCCTAAATTGGTTTTCAACTCTTTCTCCATTCAAAAACGGTAACATATTCTACAAATTTGACCTTCCTACTCCATTTGTTTAAATATTTGGATATCTCAAACAGGTAGTAAGACGCGGTGCAAAGTAAAATAAAATACAGTCAAATTTTCATAAGAATAACCTTGTCTGATAGCTAGAAAAGTTACTAGATATACTTTAACGTAGTCATACGCCAAGTAACTTGGTTTACAGCTGTAACATCTGATATATATATTATCATTTCATACAAAATAATATTAATAAAAGTTGACCTCAGTGGTCTAGAGGTAGAGTGCTCACATCAGGACTCGATGTTCGTGGGTTCAAACCCAGCTAAGGTTGACAGTTTTTTCTTGAGTGATAAATAATCCGTAGTACAACTTTTTTCGGAGGAAAAGTAAAGCCGTTGGACCCATGTCGATTGTGATATGTAAAAGAACTCTGGAAAGTATATGAAAATACCTTTCCCGGCATAAGTGGTAGGCCTTTTCTCTCTTGCTCATAGAAATTCTCATATGTTGCTATTGTCAGTCGTTTAAAAAAGTGTACGTTAAATACCCCAAATAAATAATTTATAAAATGGTACTATTGAGTTAAGAGTCCCGTGTTCGATTCCCGACATGGCCGAAAAATGTATCATTTATGAAATGGGGGGGGTTTTGCCTTTCACGGTGATGAATTAACGGCCGGCGGCTGGATGTTGTGTCTGTTCTAGATTTAATTTGGTTTATAAGTCGTGTGCTGATATAATCAGTCAGTTCAGAAAATGTATATTAAATACCTCCATAAAAAAAAGGTAAAATGTTATTAACTTTGGCTGCTAAACATGTGTTAAATGTGTATTTTCTAAAAGGCCTTATTATGATAATTGTATTGTAGCTTGGAGGTGACCTGGTGGTCTAGGGGTAAGGTGTCAGACTTCTGTGCTGGGGGTCCGGGGTTCAATCCTCGGTCCCGGCACAGATTTATCTGATTACCAAACCCTTCCTTCACCTCTGACAAGACATCTTGTGAATGTGGGGAATGCCAGGCCTCCACCGTGGTTCGGATTCCACGTTAAACTGTAGGTCCTTCATTTCATCTCACAATCACCCTACCATTACACATTAGCGTAAGTGCGTATAACCCGAATGGGTAGTAAGACGCGGTGCTAATAATAATATTGTAGCTGCCCCACTCGACACACACTGAAACTGGCTCAACGAACACCTAGTGGTTTGTGCTTTTGCCTTGAAACGATATAATCGTGTCGATGCTAAACTATGTCTCATGTTGTTGGTCCGCCATTGTTAGAAGGAAAATGAGCGTGACCAATATGTTTACAGCCAAACAGTAGCCTGCCCCTTTTTGTGGGAACAATGTCTACGATAACTCGAGGAGGAACAAAAGTTTTATACCATTTAAATAAGGAACACTGGATTTGTCCTCGGAGAAATAACAGTGAAGAGAAGTTTCCAAACATTGCATTGTTTTGGAACTAATTGTCCGATAGTAATTATTGCATCATTTATTGTTACTCACGTTTATGATGATTTAAGCATTTAAACTGGTTACGGAATGTCCTAAATATTATTATTTTCTCCAACCCGTTAAACTACCCGTTCGGGTTGTATGTTTTTGTACCTATTGCGCTTATATGGTAGGGACGAGGAAGGTTTAGTTTAGAAGAAATGTACCCGAATCTACGTAGAAAAATATTTTAGGAAAAACTATCTTCAGTAGACCCGACCGGATTTCGAACCCTGATCTCCTTGTTATCGGCATTTCAGTCCATTGCGTGATTGACGCCTTATACGCCCGCTGTGGGTAGTTAGGTTCATAGTAGTATTATGGTAAAAAGGACCGTCACTGATAGTTACATAGTTGCTCAAACCTTTTTAACATATTTATACGTCAAGTCATGTGATCTAAAGCTGTTACTTTTGATAGATATTATCAATACCTTTAAAACACTATTATTATTATTATTATTATTATTATTAGCACCGCGTCTTACTACCCGTTCGGGTTATACGCACTTACGCTAATGTGTAATGGTAGGGTGATTGTGAGATGAAATGAAGGACCTACAGTTTAACGTGGAATTCGAACCACGGTGGAGGCCTGGCATTCCCCACATTTACAAGTTGCACCAATAATAATAGTAAGATGTTATCACTGCTGACCACAAAAATAAAGTTTATATTTTATTAAAGCTTCTTACTACTAAAAAGAAGGAAAGAGCCGTCTAGAAAGAAAAAAAAAAAATGCTGCCAAAATTGTAAACACCGTATTATTAATTTTCTTTTGTGGGTATTGGTAATTTAGACATAAAAATATGACGGCTCCAGATCACACGTATTCATACGTGAAAGTAGATCTAGGAACCTTTTTTAGCTGTCAAAGTCCATCCTATGAAGATTGGACTGTACAAAAACCTTACAATAAAGTAGTCGTTCTTAAATTATTTAAGCCTTTTTTTGAAAAGGGGGGGAGTGGGGGCTACGGGTGTTGTTCAGTATTTTCTTACGTTTTTATAAGATGGGATTGTAAGGTCAGAATCCATCTTACATAAGTTTTTTTTTAAATCATTGATTTTGGTGAGACAGAATCTAATTTTTTTTGGGGGGGTCAGAAATTAAATATATTAATCATAAAAATTCGCTAATATTTCATATACTTATTGCAATTAAATTATACTCAAACTTTATATGACTCGCTTTGTTACCAATCCTTATGTTTAAAAATATTCAAACGATTAAAATAATCTAATTCACCAAATGGGGGTGGGGTGGGGTGGGGGGGGCCGTAAAATCTTACGATTCCTTACGAGGGAGGGAGGGGTCGAAAATCACGAAAAAAGCTTTAAGTAATTTAAGGACGGCTCCAAATTAAGCTAACATCGGTGAGTCTAACATTAATAATAATCTTAGCAATCGACCGTTAAATCGTATTTTTGCGGTACCACCAAAACTATTCAGAAAGCTAGAGGTCAAAACACAGATTGAACATCTGACATCAGTACGAGACTAATTGATGAGAAAAGGCCACGTGTTTGATCCTTTGAACATGGCTTGCTATCGATAATGGCAATCAGGAAAATACTAGTTCCCGTTACCTTCACGTTCTCATCAAGTCAACGGGTGCGAAGATTTGGAATTTCAAATACTATTTGAAAGATTCGAATCGGATTCGGAAATTAAAAATTTGAATACCTTACGATGGAATGAAATTTGAAATTAGAGTCCATAGGTCAAACTTTTAAATTCCGGTTATCTAAATGTTTATAGAAACAACATTGATCTGTTATTAAAATATAATCAACATCTTATTTTAACGGATCAACTAACATTAAGTTATTTGTATTTATAGGAACAAATTATCTTTGTACCTGGATTTAAACCCTGTTCTTCCGGATTCACTCGACGACCGTTCTACCGACTGAACTATTCAATATCTCCTCACTGTTAACGGTATATTATTCAGCTACAAAGTTAACCCGCTTCAGTGGCCGAATAGTCTAAGGCGTCACTCTCGTGTTAGACTGACCTGCTGATGACGGGGAGATTGGTTTGTACACCGCAGGATTTTAAAAAAGAGTCATTTCATGAAAAACTAAATTTAATTACTCTATAGCACTCCTTAAGTACTAAAGTGTTTGGAAAAATTTAAATTCCTTTTTGAAAACCCGGAAAACATAGGGAATTTTATAAATTATAAAATAGGGGCAACCCTGTAAAACCATAACAGCTGACTACAATAGTCTCGGTGACGTAGTTGGCTAACGCGCTAGTTTCGTGTTGTGCTAGACTGCCGAGGACGGGGAGATTGAGGTTCGAATCTCAGTCGGGTGAGTTGGGGGATGGTTCCTAAATGGTTTTCCACTAACCCTCAACGCAAATGCGGGTTCACTTCCTCTAAATTCAACCTTACCAATTGGTGATCTATTAGCTTAATTAGTACTTAAGCGTATAACCCGAACGGGTAGTAAGACACGCTGCTAAAAAAGCTAACGGTATTTATCTCTCTCTCTCTCTCTCTCATACACACACATAAAACTTTGACAGATCGGTCACTTTAATATTGTTTGGACAAAATGTATTAACGGATGTCCTTTAAAAAAAACCTGAACAACTTTCTACCTTAATTAGTACGACTTAGTTGTTATCCATTCTAATATTACCACACTGGGACTATTGCATAACTTTGCTTGTCCTGCCTACACTCAAGTGTATGCATGGCATTTTTTTAAGTTAAGAAATAATATAGTTCTAAAAAAAGAAGTGTAACTAAAAGGCTACGTCGACGTTAACAGCTTAGTGTGAAAGAAAGTGACGAGAGAAAAAAATAACGTGACAATTTAATTTCTGTTCAGCTTGACATAAGTGGAAGAAGGATAGAAAAAAGTGGCTTAACTTAAATTCATGGTCTCTAATTTCCGGACACAATTGTGGTCTTGAAATATTAGTATCAACAATGATTGTGCAATAATTATACTTAAAAAACAAGTTTTATTTTTCGTCTTAAACTCTTAAATGTTTACATGAATAGACATTCAAACAATTTGCTATATCACTCAGTACGCCAACATTTCAAAAAACATTTCAAACATGTTGCTTATTTATAATGCAATTAATTTCGCTGACACCCGCCTCGGTGGCGTATTTGGCTAACGCGCTAGTCGTGTTGAGCTCGACTGCTGAAGACGGGGAGATCGAGGTTCGAATCTCGGTTGGGTGAACTGGGAGGTGTTTTTCCTAAATGGTTTTCCACTCTCTCCACTCAAATGAGGGTTCACTTCCTCTAATTAAACCTTCCCAATTCCTAATCTATTAGTGTAATTAGTACTTAAAGCGTATAACCCGAACGGGTAGTAAGACGTGGTGCTAAATATATGTTTCGGCCCTGTATGTTAGGGATGAGGAAGGTTGAATTTAAAGGACTTGTACCTGAATTTGCGTGGAGGAAGAGTGGAAAACTATTTAGGTATAAACCCCTTCAGTACACCTGACCGAGCTCCAAACCCCTACCTATCATTGGAAGTCTAGTCTATTGTGATATTGATGCCTTAGACCATACAGCCATCGAAGATGGTCGTAAATAATTGATTACAATGTTATAGTAAGCTAAAAGAAAGATACACGGCTTATTTACTCCACTGCGAAAAAGTCCGTAGAGTGTTTTTGTGAAGAGTCCGCCGTGTAGTAATGGCCGAAGTTATGTCGATCAGTGTTTGTGGGTCACTCACACAATGATAGATAGCCACACCTCGGCACGTGACCTGGGCTGACACACTCGCACGCACCTGCCACACACACACACACACACACACACACACACACGCGCGCGTGCGTGTGGGAGATGCAGTGTTACATAGTGAATCAGTTTGCATTCCTATGACCGGGGTCGCCATCCGTTCAGAGCACACGACGTAAAATAAATATTATCCTTGCCAAGTTCAGCCTAACCTAGAACCGTATCTTAAGGTCGAGTAGAAGGAAGCGTGAGAAAAACTCCGGGTTTTTGCAGTTTAAAAAAATTAGCAATTCCTTTTTTTCCCCCGCCAAAGTAAATAATATATATCTCTCCAGTAGAAACATATAGTATTACTATCTCCACACCTGCCTCGGTGGCGTAGTTGACTAACACGCTAGTCGTGTTGAGCTCGACTGCCGAGGACGGGGAGATCGAGGTTCGAATCTCGGTCAGATGAACGTTTTTTTTCCCTAAATGGTTTTCCACTCTCCCTCCACGCAAATGCGTGCTCACTTCCTATAATTCAATCTTCCCAATTCCTAATCCATTAGCGTAATTAGTACTTAAAGCGTATAACCCGAACGGGTAGTAAGACGCGGTGCTTATTAATAATAATAATAATAATAATAATAATATTTTCTCCACCTGGTGATATCAACAGTTGTTGAATATCTAGCATGAGGAGAATATCGGCATCAGGCGTTAAAGTTTTTAAAAGAAGAAAAAAAAATCTTTTATTTAGCACCACGTCTTACCACCCGTTCGGGTTATTCGCTTAAGTACTAAATACGCTAATGGGTTAGGAATTGGGAAGGTTGAATTTTATAGGAAGTAAACCCGTATTCGCGTGGAGCTAGGGGAAAATCATTTAGAAAAATACACCCTCAGTTCACCCGACCGAGATTCGAACCTTGATTTCCCCGTCGTCGGAAGTCTAGCTCAACACAAAGCTAGCGCGTTAGCTAACTGCGCCACCGAGGTGGAAAAGCTGTAATTAAATTTCAGGACACCCTTGACCGATATTCAAGAACTGTTGAGGTAACCGCGCGAAGAAAATTAAACTCTTATGTTTCTACTGGAGCAATATTAGATTTATTTTGGCAAAAAAAAATTTTTTTTGTCATAGTAACTTCCAAAACACTGACCTTTTCTAGCGTTCCACCCAACCTTAATGGAACTTCTTAATCATGCCAGCATCTATGAGCATGCGTACTAAACGTCTCGGCTTGTCTGATTCACTGTTTATAGTGATTTGGTTATATGTACTTTAGAAGTTTTTTTTTCCTCCTAGATGGTTTCTCATACTCCCTCCACGCATTTGCGGTACATTTCCCCTAAATAAATCTTTTCTGATTTTTATTCTATTAATGTAATTGATGTATGCCTACATCCCAAACGGGTAAGCCTACTAATACGTGGTGAAATAAATTAACAAAATTACGGTTGACCGTAAATAAAATGAAGAGTAAAGGGGAAACGGGGGAGAGGAGGGGGGTCCAATTTTAACTCAAATTGAGTTAGTGTTTCCGTCTGTTAAACAATCATGAAATCTTTCTAATGTACCTATAAATTATGGTTAAAAGAGGTCTCGATCATATTTAAATTAATTGAAAAAAATATATATTTGCTTGGGTTCTTATGGGGTTAGACACATAAAAGTTGTCCTTGAAAATATTTTAAATGTGACTCCCCCTCCCCCCCCTTTTCCCCTGTATCCTTCAAATATTTGTGGCCCTCTTTGGTGGCCACATGGTCTAACGCGCTGCTCTCGCAATATACTTGATTGACGATGACAGGGAGATCGTGGTTCGATCCCGGTTGTGTGTACTGAGGGTGTTTTTTTCCCCCAAGTGGTTTCCTTATCCACTCTCCACGAAAGTGTGGGCACACTTCTTCTAAATTCAATCTACCTCGTCCTTAACCCATTAACGTAATTGGTACATAGCCGTGTAGCCCGAATGGGAGGTAAGTCACGGTGCTAACTAAAACGTTTGTGTTGAATAAAAAGCCCTTCCTAATAAAATAGAAGTGTAGCTAAAATTATACCCAGATCCCTCCAAAGAAAATCCACCTTGAACCCTCATGTGAGCAGATGTAACTGTTGTAGCAGTTAAGCTTGCGTAACCCTGTGCCCTCGGCAGAGTGACCCCGGCCGTCCCGCTATTATAACATTCCTAAGCCGTGTCAGTGGCGTAATGTGGCGCGCAAGTTAAAACTCTTCTCTTGGCACGAAATACTACCGCTCGTTCACGGTGTTACTCTGCCAACTTTGATCGATACATCAGAGGGCGCACCCCGAGAAATTGTACTCGGGTAGACCCACTTCTGTGCTCGCGAATGCTCTAAGGTATATTCCGTTCACGATAGGTTTTTACCTGGATGACAGTTCGAAAATCATATGTTTAGGTTTTGGGTTGCCAACAATTGTAAAAGATCACAGTTTTGTTATAAATGTAAAGATCTTTAATTACCTGTTATATATTACATTTAAAATAACGTTAACTTAAGTTTTCTCATACTATTTCGTTTTTAAAAATAATTTCTTTTCATCCAACTCGAAACAATATTTTAAACATAATTAAAAGTACTTATTTTTCGTTTTGTAACGTTACTGATTTTGTGTAATATAGTGCACACATCAATACCTTTTAATACAGGCATCATATTTATTTGGAAAAGAGAAAATTGTTGTCATTTTTTTTACATACAATAAATGGTTTTATGATTATTTTATCTTATTTTGAAATATTTAATTGAATAAAATATTTTCATCAACTGCGTGTCTGCATCATTATATAAAAAACTTGTTTACCGTTATGTTCAATCATATAGTTTAGATTCGTCAGTCGCCATTTTGAAGCTATGTTCGTTAGAAGTTTTTGTGAAAGTGGTGTTAATATTTTTTTTAAGGGGGAATAAAACGATAAATAAACTTTGTGCCTGTCCTCAAATAAATATATAAATAATATTGGCCTAAACTACTGTGGTTAACTATCACATTAATATATTACTATTTGTTTTCATTACAGTCATCCAAAGTGATAGATGTCAGCTTTTGGCGTAGTGATATATTAGGGATTATTTCTAGTAACATTTCGAGCTGTCATCCAGGTAAACTTAGCTCGTGAATGACTTATAGGCCCGATCCCTTATTATTGTGCATGACCTGCCCACCTTCTGATGGACCGACATATTATAATGTGACCCGATTCTTCCTCTTATAATTTGAGAACGTGACGCTTGGAAGTTGTCGTTATTTGGGATGATCTTGCACTGAGGTCGGCAACCTTATAGCCCGCCGATTGATTTTATCTGGCTTGCAAAAAAAGATTTAGCTAACAAACGATTTGTATTAATAAAAATAGACTAACAGCTCATTACTATTTTAGAAATAGACAGTTAAAATTCTTTGCTTGATATTTTTCCTAAACAAAATATTCCAAATCACAGGGCCCACGATATTGAAAAGGTTGCTGACCTCTGATCTAGAAATTGGGTTTGATGTAGCAAATTTTTACTCTTTTATCACCACAATTATTTTTTTTAGCACCGCGTTTAACTACCCATCCGGCCTATACGCCTATCTATATAGGCTACTAATTACACTAATGGTTTAGATTTTAGGGATTAGGAAGGCTTAATTGAGAGAAGTACATTTGCGTGAAATGAGAAAGAAAAACAATTTGGGAAACCATCCTCATTGCACCCGACCGGAACCAAACCCCCATATTCCCGTCTTCGACACTCTAGCTCAACACGAAAGTAGCGCATTAGAACTGGACTTCCGATGACGGAGAGATTGGGGCTTTAATCCATGTTGGGGCATTATGAGGGGGGTATTTTCTACATGGTTTCTAACTCTTCATCTCAACGTAAATGTGGGTCGACTTTGTCTGAATGCATATCTTCCTCATCCCTAACACATTATTGTAACTAGCACACATGCGTATAACCCAAACAAGTAGTTAAACGCGGTGTTGAGAGTTCTGGCAGAAAGGGTCAATTATAAAATATTACCTTATTTTTTTTCACGGTCAATATTGATTTGATCTTACTATAGAAACACGAGTGTATTTATTATGGTAGTGTTATTTTATATATATTTTTTTTATTTTAGAGCCGCGTCTTGTTACCCGTTCGGGCTATACGCTTATAATGTACTATCTACGCCAATGTGTAAGGGATTAGAATATGAAATATACACTCTAATTTTTTAAAAGTGAATTTAATAGTAAATTTAATTAATATTTTATATCGATTTTTTTCTGAAATAAGTAGGCTACATATCGCCTGTTGCTCTCATTATTTAAGTTGATATAAGTCGTAACAAAGCGGACGTAGGCCCTACTTGAAAGTGTATCTAGAAAATTTATTTCAGAATTAGAGCTTGATTATTAAGGGTACCATTTACACTGCTGAGATAATTGTCTAATTCAATTTATTTTGAAGTTTTTTTAAATATTATTTGACAAGTTATTTTATTAATTTTAGTATAATTTTTAATGAAATAATTGTTTGTTTTGTATTATTATTATTATTATTATTATTATTATTGCGTCTTACTACTGTTCGGGTTATACGCACTTACGCTAATGTGTAATGGTAGGGTGATTGTGAGATTAAATGGAGGACCTACAGTTTAACGTGGGATCCGAACCACGGTGGAGGTCTGGCATTCCCCACATTCACAAGTTGTGATTAATACAAGTCTTGTCAGAGGTGAAAGAAGGGTATGGCAATCAGATAAATCTGTGCCGGGACCGAGGATTGAATCCTGGACCCCCGGCACAGAAGTCCAACACCTTACACCTAGACCACCAGATCACCGTTTGATTTGTAGCTAATTGTATTGTGAAATAAGGTTTGAAATATTTTGATAATTTTTATGGTAGTACGTATATTTAGTTTTTTGCGCCTTTTATATCAGGTTAGATTAAGATTTAGTGGATCTGTATACGCATTTGCCTGGGGGAGAATGAACAAATATTTAGGAAAAATGACCCTCCATACACCCGACCTATATTCGATCCCAGATCTTCACGTCATCGGCAGTCCAGTCTACTGAAAGGGTGGTGCATAATTATATCGTGCGACCATCGAAACTGGTATTATAGGTAATTACATTATATTTTTAAAACGACAGCTTCATATAGCATGACATTTGTACAGATATATTAAAACTGTTTTAGTGACTTTTATAACGGTTAAAAAAAATGGTCTTCCCATCTAAATGGGACTGTTCGTGTAAGGACGTGTGAAGGACGCACACAAATACGGCGTCATAGCTCTTGACCCTGTTAGACACGAGAAACACAGTTTCATGCGATGAAGATCCAGTGTTTACGTTGATAAAAGAGGATATCATCATTAGATCAACCCCCCTGAGTTTACTAGGTGTCAAGGATAACTTACACAGTCTTGTTATAAAAAGTACAGCCAATATTATAAGGTACAAACTGCAGATTTACAGTCCAATGTTATTATACTAATAGCCTTTAAGAAAATACAAATAAGTGTTTTAGTGTTAACTTTGATATCATTTTACTATTTTATAGGTATTGATAATATCTATCAAAAGTGACAGCTGCAGATCATATGACTTGACGTATGAATACGTGAAAGTACAGTAGAGTCGCGATTATCAGACCCTTCGTATTATCTGGCCCTGTTGTTAGTGTTAACAAGCGCGTTTTAAAAATAAACAAACCGGTACATACCCACTATAAAACATTTCTTAAATTTATAGGCCTAATGTAATCCATTTGACGCTCTATTTTTCGCTTGTTCTTGCTTTTTAGCCGATGTTCCGTTCCCAAAATCAAGTAGTGTATAGTTAAGATAAAAAAAAAAAAAATCCCGTTTAAATTTTAGTGTCCCCTTACAATTAAACTTACTGTATTCTTATTTTACATCTCAATCAGAAAATGGGTAGATTCTATTAAAATAAAGTTAAATGTTTTGTGAAAGTGAAAACTATTTACACTTATTTCGTATTATCCGGCTTTTCCGCAATCCGGCCAGTAATGCCTTCACTTTAGGCCAGTTAATCGCGACTCTAGTGTAGATATAATCCTTGATTTCTATAGGAAGCTCCCTTTCGGCCACCAACAATAATAGGAAATAATACTTACTTATGGCTTACTGTATAATTTATCTTTTCATTACTAACTGAACGGACTAAGAATGTAATTTATAAGACTGTAAAAAAAATTTGCCCCCCGTCATTGTGGTAACATGAGTTTTACCCGCCTTGGTGACGTAGCTAGCTAACGCGCTAGAATCGTGTTGAGCTAGACCGCCAAGGACGGGGTTACCGAGATTCGAATCTTGGTCGGGTGAACTGGGAGAGGTGGGTTTTACTAAATGGTTTTCCACGCAAATGTGGGTTCACTTCCTCTAAATTCAAACTTCCCAACTCCTAACCCATTAGCGAAATTAGTACTAAAGCGTATAACCCTAACAGGTAGTAAGACGTGGTGCTAAATAAATAAAATAAAAAATATGAGTTTCCGGTTTTCAAAAATAACGGCGGCATTCTATTCTAAAATAATCATATACGGTCGTACATATAATAGCCTAATGTTAATACGTGAACGGTCTATGACGTGTCCTTCTCTTGATAATTAGGTAAACAAAAAAAACTCCGCCGTGGCATACTGCTTGTTCCTACTATCACAATATACACACATAAATAGGATAGGGATAGCTGAGGTATTATTTAGACGAAACGTACCCGCACTTGCGTGGGAGGTAGAGTGGGAAAACATATAAGGAAAAAAAACTCAGTAAAACTTACCTGAATTTAAACACCCGTCTTTGGCAATCCACTCTTTATTTTTTAGAGTGATGCCTTAAATTAGAACATGCGACTACCGATGCGGATTATTCTGTAATAATAATTATTGTATCCGTTTCAAAGTTACACTTGTCATCAGCTGTTCTTCCAACTCGAACAAATGGTGGCCGCGTTCCGTTACCTTTTGCGAGCGAGATGATAATAGCTGTATATTAACTATATATATAAATATAACCTGTCATGGTAGTCTCACGTTAGAACATGGTTCCACAACAAACGCTGTGCTCTGTGTGATATGTACGCCTCCACACATTGCCCATGAGTCATAGAGCAGCTCTCTAGCCGTCTCGAGGTCATTAAGGGCGGTAACCTCTACCACAAACTGGCCATGGAGGTAACTTTTGCATCTGGGATGTTTAACCTAACCGACAAATTTCTGCTTACTAAAATAATGTGAAAAAAACAACAACAACCATACAAGTACTCTGTGAAACCGTCCGAAACCAGGAACAGTAAACGATATGATATTAATTAAACCTGGAGACGTGAATGGTGAACTAAGACAGACAAATGGAGAGCTGAACATGGTACTTTAGACAAGAAAAATGGAGACTAGAATATTACAATAAGACAGAAAATTGGAGACTTGAATAATACAATAAGACAGAAAACTGGAGACTAGAATATTACAATAAGACAGAAAACTGGAGACTTGAATAGTACAATAAGACAGAAAACTGGAGACTTAAACAGTAATATAAGACAGAAAACTGGAGACTTGAATAGTACAACATGACGAAAACTGGAGACTTGAATAGTACAATAAGACAGAAAACTGGAGACTTAAACAGTAACATAAGACAGAACACTGGAGATAAACTGAAGACTTGAATTGGACAACATGACAGAAAATTGAAGATTTGAATAGTACAATAAGACAGAAAACTGGAGACTTAAACAGTACCATAAGACAGTAAACTGGAGACTTGAATTGGACAACATGACGAAAATTGAAGACTTGAATACTACAATAAGACAGAAAACTGGAGACTTAAATAGTACCATAAGACAGAAAACTGGAGACTTTAACAGTACCATAAGACAGTAAACTGGAGACTTGAATGGGACAACATGACGAAAACTGGAGACTTGAATAGTACAATAAGACAGAAAACTGGAGACTTAAACAGTAACATAAGACAGAACACTGGAGACTTAAATAGTATCATAAGACAGTAAACTGAAGACTTGAATTGGACAACATGACAGAAAATTGAAGATTTGAATAGTACAATAAGACAGAAAACTGGAGACTTAAACAGTACAATAAGACAGAAAACTGGAGACTTTTTGTCGTAAAATCTTTTAAAAAATATGAAGCTTAGCTGGCTTTGCCCCGCCCCCTCCTCCCACCTTAAGAATATATTTAATTATAGAATTTATGTATGATCTTATAAATAAAGGGTTGATTCTTCTACATGGGTATGTTTTTTTTAACAGGAAGTGTCTGTTCGTCCAGTGTTCGTAAATGATGCGCCTGCGCAGTTTGATATTATGGCGGGAAAAATGGGTAAGTCCATATCTCATTACGTTTCAACATGTTAGTTAACATGCATGTGTATTGTTGTAGCAGTGTATTTAATTTGCATTGCACTGAGAAACATCTTATGAAGTGGATCTTTAAATAATTGTATTTATTTCTTACCTTTTATTTTTCTTTCTACAGTAAGTTTGAACTAGCAATAATAGATTATTATCCTGCTGGCTGAGATAGTAAGGCTGTACAAACATTAAATACTATGCAATTGTCATTACTCATTACTACATTTTATTTTAAACTCGCATAAATTCAATTTTTTTTAAAAATATTTTGATTTATTTTGAAATGTTGTAACATTCTCCTTCGTGCCTCCACGTTGGAAATTAATTGAAGTGTTGTTCACTTCACGCCTTCACGCAGGAAATTAAAATTAAAATTATTATTATTATTATTAGCTCTGCGTCTTACTACCCGTTCGGGTTGTACGCACTTACGGTAATGTGTAATGGTAGGGTGATTGTGAGATGAATTAGAGGACCTGCAGTTTAACGTGGGATCCGAACCACGGTGGAAGCCTGGCATTCCACACATTCACAAGTTGTGATTAATACACGTCAGAGGTGAAGGAAGGGTTAGGCAATCAGATAAATTTGTGGCGGGACCGAGGATTGAACCCTAGACCCTAGCACAGAAGTCTGACACCTTACTCTTAGACCGCCAGGTCACCTGAAATTAAAATTGTTACGCTACCTTTCCCGGGCTCTCTTTTCATATGTGTACGTTGTTCTCCATGGAATTAATTAATAATTACGCGTAACCGTAGTTTTAAAACAATTAAAAATCAGGTCTATTTTTTAATTGAAACACAGGTTGATAAATTATGTTTGATTTATTCAAGTGGAAATACACTCGATTAGCCAGAAATTATCAGTAGGAAATAACTTTTTTTTTACCACGTGGCAGCTTTAAAGTTTGAAATTTGGATGTCAGCGCGGTGCGGACGTTAGCTACAGCGGGGTTGCAGGCCAAGTGACGTTGGAAGAGCCCTTTTATTTGTTTATAGTCATACAAGAAGGCTTATAGAATCTTCCAATTTCATGAAACTTCACCATGATTTTCCCAGCTTTTTAGAAACGATAGAGAGAGAAAAACAACATCTAGAAAAAGAAAATTTGGAAGTTACCTGTTCACAAAAATAAAATAAATTTACCACCCAGGTTTGTTAAAAAAATCAGAAGAGAAGATTTTATAGCACATATAGATTCATTGACTTTAATATTATACATTTAATACTGTCCATTAACTTGAAATATATTAAGAGTGGGAACTTTTGAATTAGAATATTACGAAAGACAAAATCTATATCATTATAATGTTTAGTTCGAATATTATCAGTTTTTCATTTGTATCACAAATTATTTTGTGTGTAAGTATTTAATCGTTCTGTACTTAAGCATTATTTTAATGAAATTGATGCTCTAGCCTGAGGAAATAATTGGAGACCATCAGTGTGGATTTCGACGAAATAGATCAACAACGGATCAGATTTTTACTATTCAGCAAATATTAGGAAAAAAGTGGAAACACAACAGGACAATTAGTCAGTTATATATACATTTTAAAAAGACCTACGATTCAGTTAAAATAAATACATTTTATGAAATTTTAGCCAAAGGATAAAAAAAAAACTTGTCAAACTAATTGAGCTAAGTTTGACTGATATGCGTGGCAGATTACGGGTTGGATGTCACTTATCAGATACTTTAGAAATACTTAATGGGTTGAAACAAGGAGATCTACCTTCCCCATTACTTTTTAATATAGTCTTAGAGTATGCTATTAGGGTAGTACAAGAGAGTAGGGAAGGGTTGACATTAGACGGTGCAATGCAGCTTTCAGAATATGCAGTTGATGTAGTTCTTTTGGGAAATTGTAAGGAAGATGTTGCAAGAAATGCAGAAATTTTACTAGAGGCTCGTAAGGAAATAGGTTTAGAAGTGAACGCTGAAAATACTAAGTTTATGATCATTGATCAGAATTACAACACAGGGAACACAGATTTGGGACAATAACTAAGAGAATACTGTGAACAACATTATAATTTGACCAGGTTATTGAGTTTAAATATTTAGGAAACATTTTAACTAGCAATAACGATATTTTATAGGAAAATATGAAAATAAAACAGTCGGGAAATGCATACAATTACTCGGTCAGTAAGTTGTTGACATCTCGCCTGCTTTCAAGGAATGTAAACTCAGAATATATTATTATTATTATTATTATTATTATTATTATTATTATTATTATTATTATTAGCACCGCGTCTTACTACCCGTTCGGGTTATACGCACTTACGCTAATGTGTAATGGTAGGGTGATGTGAGATGAAATGAAGGACCTACAGTTTAACGTGGAATCCGAACCACGGTGGTGGCCTGGCATTCCACACATTCACAAGATGTCTTGTCAGAGGTGTAGGAAGGGTTTGGAAATCAGATAAATCTGTGCCGGGACCGAGGATTGAACCCCGGCCGCCAGCACAGAAGTCCGACACCTTACCCCTAGACCACCAGGTCACCCAGAATATATAAAAGAGTAATTTTATCGGTTGCTCTCTATGGGTGTTAAACGTGGTCTCTTACCTTACATGACGGAAACAAATTATGATGTTCGAAAATAAGGTGCTTGGTAAGATATTTGTCCCAAAAAGGGATGAGGCTACTAGGGTGTGAAAGAAGTTACGTAATGATGCGTTACATAGACTGTACTCATCACAATACATTGTTAGAGTAATCAAATCTTGTAGATTATGGTGGTAAGGATATTCCGTGCAAATGGGAGAATCTAGAACCTTGCCCATGCTACTGACTGGCAAACCCAATGGGAAGAGACCATTGGGAAGACCTAGAAGCAGATGGGAGGATAACATTAGAATGAACCTGAAAGATAAAGGGTGTAATGAGGTGGACTGTACAGAACTATTTCAAGATAGCGATAGGTGTCATACTTTCGATTTCTTAATCCTGTAGCTTAGACCTTTGCTGCATATCAGATTTTCCGCTACAGACCAGACCTCTCCCTGCAGACCTGACTTTCCTCTGTGGAGCCATCTTCTCCCTTCAGATCAAACTTTTCCTTGCAGATCAGAACATCCTCTGCAAACCAGATATTCCTCTGCAGACCGGACCTCTGACCTTGATCACTGTAAACACGTGTTGTTCCAGGAGACCGATGGCTGGTGTCGTGTCTGGGTGTGTTGTACCTGAGCAAGGGGTTGTTCTACAGGGTAGTCCCTGCAGACCAGACGTTCTCCGCCCCGGACCAGTACGCGGGTATCTTCAGGTTCCGACTCTGGTGGTGTGGGGAGTGGGTGGAAGTTCTGGTTGACGACAGACTGCCCACAGTCCACGGTAGACTGGCCTTCCTCCAGGCTCATTCCTCCGAGCAGTTCTGGCCGGGACTTTTGGAGAAGGCGTATGCCAAGTAAGTCGAGTGTAACACCACTTTCAGGAAATGTGCGAACTAATTCGTTCTCCAAAGGATCTTATGACAGGAATGCGATAAACTTAAGGTGGAGTGCTAGTGAGCGTGGGTTTAGTGCATTAATTTTGCAGTTTTTATAGCATAAACATTTTTTGGACAAAATAAATCAAATATTTCTTCTATAGAAACATAGAGTTTAGTTTTCTGCAAATTCCAATATAAACAGTTGTTGAATATCTGTCATGAGTATGGTGGCATTTGGTGACAAACTTTTTAAATAAAGAGAAAAGTTTGTCACCAAATTCCGCCATGCTCATGACAGATATTCAACAACTATTGATATCAGCATGTGCAGAAAACTAAACTCTATGATTCTATAGAAGAAATATTTGATTAATTTTGGCCAAAAGATGTTTGTGCTATAAAAACTGCAAAAAATACTGCCCTAAAACTCGCGCTCACTAGCACTCCACCTTAATGTACACTTAACTCAAGAGCTGCCCAAGGGAACCTTAAGTGAAGGGTACCTACCGCATGTTCTAACTGGCCACTCATGTTGCAAGTCACTCCAACAAGGCTATCTAGTATTTCATTGGTTTGTTCATGGTATGCAAACGACTTCTTAAACATTTTTTTTTGTATGTCCACTAAGCTGATATTTGTAAGTATTTGCAGGTCTAATCAAACCTAAATGATTCGGTCTAATTTTAGTGAAAAATTTGTTTTCAAACCATTCAACTCCATTATCTATGTTTTGTTTGAGCAGTTACGTAACTTTACGTGAACCCTGATCCCACACTAGTTTTTTTCTATTAAATGTAATTTATGTGAAAGTTAATTTACAGGAACGTTAAGTTAATCGTTTTTCCGGCATTGGATACTTTATATTTAAATAAAAAGTTATCCTCAAGTGAACGGATTCAATAAAACCTATTAACCCACTATGTAAGTTGATTGTTTCTGACTCTCTTCGGTGGCTTTATAGTCTAAGGTGGTACTCTCGCAATATACTAGACTGCCTAAAATAGGTAGATCGAGGTTCGATCCTTGTCGGGGTTTACTGAGGGTGATTTTTCCTGCATGGCCATCCACTCTACCTCCACGCAAATTCGTGTGCACTTCCTATAAATATAGCCTTCCTATTACATTAGTGTAATTAGTACAGAAACGTATAACCCAACAATATAGTAAGACGTGGTGCTAAAAAAAAATGTTCTTACCCTAATTATCCGCACAAACTAATCACTTTTATTTATTATTAATTAGTACAAATTTAAAACCGTACTTTCTGAATCGATGCATTTTATCAGCACACGACTTATAAACCAACTTATCTAGAACAGACACAACATCCAGCCCCCGGCCATTTATTCATCAGTGTGAAAGGGGAAAACCACATTTCACCAATGATCACTATTTCGACCACGTCACACCCGGAACCCTTAAGCATTGTAGTTAGACAGACTCTTTGACTGAGCTAAGGTGTCAAACTATGATTTAAAAAAACAACCTAGTCTATCGTTTTTGTTTCAAATACAAATGATATTAGAAATATATATGCAATCGATAAATAAATGTTTGAATCTATTCTTTATGACAAAGTTTTCCTATTTAAGTTTTATAAAAAAAACATGTTTTTTCTTACAAATGTTTGTTTTACCAAGATGATTGGTTTTATAAATTAATATTCAATCAAACAGTTTATATTAATTCATGTTTATCACAAACTTATACGTTATGATTATCTAAAGTATCTGTCTTGATAACTGAATCAAATTCATATATAGAAAAATACAACCTGAACACGGGTATCGAACCCAGGAACTTTGGCTTAGCGTGACAATGCTCTACCATTTAGCCATCCAGGTTTCACGTAATTAAATTGTATTCCAGAACTGATACGGTGGATAAACATCACGTATCAGTTTCTGATGCAAATTATTTAATATTACTAAGTGCATATTATCAGCTACGAGTCGCCGTGGAATGTGATGTAGATCTCTTGAGTGGCTGATACTTTCACCAGTTACCACAGTTTACATTCAATACAACAACAACAACAACAACCAGTGAAATATGGCCCTGGATACAAAGACAAAGGTCTCGGGTTATATTTATATGTCCAGGTTGCCATCATTTACTTAATTGAAACAATTTACAGTTTAAAATTACAAAATATCTCCTAGGTTGCGTAGTCATTTTAATATAGGCAGCGTTTTATTGGATTTGGAGAAGTAATAATTCTTATAGTTCTAAAATGACGAATCAATTATTATTTAGAGTAACTATTTGTGAATACTTAAAAAACAAAAAATTAAATGTCTTGTAATCGGTGATTATTATTACTTGGTATGCTTATAGGTACACCTTTTAAGTTTTGAAATATATATATATATATATATAGTAAAAATCGGTCTAATAAAGAGTTAACTTTTATCTGATACTAAACCTATATTGTAACATTACCTCCAAAACCTTATATGTCTAGTTTACATCGAAGTCTATTTTCGGATGATCCAATATTTCACGTTTTAACCAATTTGCAGTGTTTTGTTTTAAATTCTGATTGATCAGCATGTGAACACTTGTACAGAGGTGTTTCTATTTAGGACCAAGGAACATGTGAACACTTGTACAGAGGTGTTTCTATTTAAGACCAAGGAACATGTGAACACTTGTACAGAGGTGTTTCTATTTAGGACCAAGGAACATGTGAACACTTGTACAGAGGTGTTTCTATTTAGGACTGAGGAACATGTGAGCTATGCGCCTAGTTCTTAATTATTGTATTTTCACTTTAAATTGAAAAATAAAAAATGTTTCGACCAATGCGAATAATATAATAGTAAAACTAATTTGCGGAGTCATCCAAAAGTTATCATAATCATTTAATTAATTTAAATTAACTGAAAAATCACACCTGTGTCCTCTACACAGGAATCGAACCGGGGGCATTGGGCATGAAATCAAATACAAGAGGACACCTACTTAAATCAGAATGGAATAACCAGTTTTGCATATGTTATTTATTTGAGGTATTTAACGTTCATTTTCTGAACCGACTGATTATATCAGCACACAATAATTTCTATGAGCTAGAGCGAAAGAGCCTACCAATTTTGCCGGGAAAGGTATTTTCACATACCTCCTATGGTTATTTTACATTCCACAATCGATTTGGGTCCAACGGCTTTACTTCTCTTTCGAAGGAAGTTGTGCTATGGATTTTTATCGCTCGAGTAAAATTCGTCAAACCCAGCTGGGTTCGAACCCACGAACATCGAGTCCTGAGGCAAGCACTTTTCTCAAAGACCACCGAGATTGATAGTTTCGTATGTAAAACTGGCCCATTCCATTCTGGTCAGGGTAGGTGTATTTTGTTGGGTATCAAGCCGTACTTGAGGCGCACTAAGGGCCGCTCTTATGACCCCTGGATAAATATTAATCTGGCCATTAAATATTTCTCTCTGGTGGATAAGTTAGACGTGCGTCTTATGACCACCAGATAGCATTTATCTGCCAGATAAAATGTATTTATCCATCATATTTTTATCGGGAGGTTTAAATACCTGATAACTTTTTATCTGAAAGCTAAAATGGGCGTTGCCATAGTGACGCGTTGTTTTTCATGATGTTAAACTTAGCAAAATATGTTTTTAGGTTAAAATCTTGGTTCGCGTGTTTAGTAAGCACCGGCCTAGGTTCTAACTACTTATAAAGTTAGAACATTTAAGTCACACTTTTACAAAAACTGACAAGCTACTTGTAGAGTTATAGCTATACGAGAAAAAAAATTATTTAGATGTGAGTACAATAAATGCAATTTTATAAAAGTTGTACCCAGATATTTCCCACATTTTGGCAGACACCGAAATTAGTACTTGCAAGACAACTTAGCTTCTGCGCCCCTCTGACGCCATCTGTTTACTCGAAATGCGTTTATCTACCATTATTTAACAAATGTTGAGCGTTGTCACCACTCGCTATTTTGTAGCGCTATCAGCAGGGCTTATACGCATCATAGAAAATACAGTTTAATAATACGCATGCGTGCACCAGTAAAAACAGTATCAACCTTGCGTTTTCTGCATGAAAATATATTTATCCTACATATAGCTATCCGGCAGATAAATTAAGTTCATAATACCCGTAAAATATTAAAGTGGCTGATAACTTTTATCTGATCGCTAACTTTAACCTCCCAATAGCGATATTTATCCGGTAGTCATATGACCGGCCCTACGTCTATGAATCTGGCCCTGAGTTTATGATAGACATGCGTAAATCGTGTAGTGATAAACAATATCGCGAGCCATCAATGATATCTTAGGCTATCAGATATATCATTTCTCCAAGCGTGGATTTTAAATTACCTAAATAAAACCATTAACAGTTTATTTTACATTACTAAGAGTGTTCCAGCCGAACAAATGATTAGGGGTGGGGTTAGGGGTGCAGACTTGGCTATAGTTAAATTGAGCTGTAGCCTTGTGGAGTGTATTATAAAAAATAAACTTCTATGTTTATTAGACATTCAAGGTTTTGAAAGCAAGATGACCATATAAATTACATTATTATTATTAGCACTGCGTCTTACTACCCGTTCGGGTTATACGCACTTACGCTAATTTTTAATGGTAGGGTGATTGTGAGATGAAATGAAGGACCTACAGTTTAACGTGGAATCCGAACCATGGTGGAGGCCTGGCATTCCTCACATTCACAAGATGTCTTGTCAGAGGTGAAGGAAGGGTTTGGTAATCAGATAAATCTGTGCCGGGGCCGAGGATTGAACCCCGGCCGCCAGCACAGAAGTCTGACACCTTACCACTAGACCACCAGGTCACCTATAAATTACACTTGTTGCATTGTCTTGAGGCTTTCCTTGGTTTGTTACCAGGCTAAGAAGCGTTAATTGAAACTTTACTTGTGAATTATTGTTCTCATCACTCAGTAGAACACCCATAGGACAGATATTGATGAAAGTATATTCCCACGTGAGGTATGTAGAGCATAGCCTACGTATGAATGATGATTGGTCGAAATAATATAGCACAAGTACAGTTTTAACACGTTCTGCGTATCCTGGCAACACTCCACGACACGTCACTGGCGTTCATAGTTGTAGAAAAATATGTCTACTAAGGAAGAAGGGCTGTCATATAGATATTTTACGAATCTTTAGCCAATACAAGTTTTTATACGTATAAATATATGGTCCAGACCCCCCACAAACTCACCTGCCAGTTTGTATGCCCTTGCTGGCATTGACTAAAAAAATTTAGATATGTTTTATCAATGGAATAAAATTCAGATAGAAAGGGATTTGTTATTTAATTTATCGTTATTTAATTTAAGTCATAAATAAATGTATTCACAGCTATTTTAATTCAATTCCTATCCCTCTCATCACCTACTCAATTAATGAATATATACGGATAACTCGGACGGTTACTAAAACACGATGCGCATAGAAAAAACAAAACTTATTTCCTCTCAACGTGAAGCTCTCGTACCGCAATCAGTGTCAAGGTCAGAAGAGAAACTTGGACTTTTATTCGCGATCATCCCGAGGGGGGGAATCGGCAAACCAGTAATTTGGGCAAGTGGTCGGTAATTAAATGTTTTCTTGCGAGCGGGCGGCGCTTTATTTTTTTAATGCTGGTTTGAGAAAGAGGAAAGAGGAAACGGTCCAACTTTCCCTGCTTTCAACAGTTGGTCAACGAGCCTTCATTCTTGTTATGGTCATGATTAATCAGAGATATCAATATTGATATAAAATAAGACAGTATTATGATATACGCATCCTCTCGAGTATTATTTTTCATCACCTCTTAATTCCCATTCGGGTTATACATATAGACAAAAATAGGCATATTATTATTATATTATACTTACTATATGGCTGATCTCACTCACTGACATTAATGTTTACCCACTTCCAGATGAGCTAGAAACTTGAAATTTGGCAAACTTATAGCTTCTAGCCTGTAACCGATGGGAAAATTCCAAAAATTTAAAAATATATATATATTTTTAACCCCCGAAAAAATTCAAAATGGTGGAGCAACTTTAAAGTTAGTGCGGACCTTTCTTTGGAGGTCTCTTGTGGCTAAACGGTAAGACCTATAAAAAAAACGGCTTTGGAATTACATTAGTAAACATACAACTGCAAAGAAAACTCGCTTGGGGGCGGAGTCCCCAACGTTAAAAGCGAGAGTATATATATACATGCCTATGTCGATCTCAGAGTCCTTGGGGTAAAGTACTCGCCTCATGATCCGATGTTCGTGTATTCAAGCCCAGCTGGGGTCGACGGATCTTTCTTGAGCGATAGAAATCCATGGCTCATTTTTCTTCTAAGGGGAAGTAAAGCCGTTGGTCACATGTCGATTGTGGCGTGTAAAAGAACCCTGGAATATATGTGAAAATACCTTTCCCGGCAAAATTGGTAGGCCCTTTCTCACTCGCTCATGGGAATTCAGTTTTATAGCTAACGGGGAACTATCCCTCTTTCTGAATTCCCTTAGTAGATTTTTACCAACTGGTGCAGGNATATATATATATATATATATATGTAAACTCTAATTACTTTAGGGATGAGTAGGGTTGAATCTTAGTTTTAATTTATAGATATTAATAATATCTATCAAATTTGAAAAACGCCCATCATGAATATTGGACTGTACCTGAGTAAAGGTTTTTTTTTACCGTGGGGTGGGTGAAGCAGGGTCTTACTATATTATTCTTGTTTGTATTTGTTTTCATTCCAATCCAAATGCCAATTTGCTGGGGCGCCGCGATTCCAGGTCTCATGTAGTTGGCTAAGTTAGTTTGTAAGTCGTGCAATCCTTGTCGTTTCAGACTGCACGGCTCGTACGAAGCCCTGAAGTACGGCACGCTGCTGGACGGGCTGGCGGACTTGACTGGCGGGATCACGGAGAGCGTCAGTATCCGCCAGGATCCCACCACTTGCGGGCGAATGCTCAGTAAACTGCTGGAGATGACGTCACTAATCACCTGCACCGTCCAGAACACGTCCTCACAGGTAAGGTCAACTGAACACTCGTGGGAACAATTCACAGATATTCACTTATATTATCTACTTCATTAGTAAAGTCGTTTGTGAAGATCAACTTGTATTTTAGTTAGTCGTTCGCGACCTTCAGCTTGTAGGTCGTGACCCAGAGCTTATATATATAGATATTTCATTCGTCGGCCACCTACAGTTTGTAACGCAGTCGTTCGAGACCTATACCCTGTAACTCGATCGTTTGAGACCTACAACTTTTAGTTCAGTCAGTCGTCTGTGACCTACAGTTAGTAACTCAGTCGTTCGAGACCTATACCTTGTAACCCAGACGTTCGAGACCTATACCTTGTAACGCAGTCGTTCGAGACCTATACCCTCTAACTCAGACGTTCGAGATATCTACAACTTTTAGTTCAGTCAGTCGTCTGTGACCTACAGTTAGTAACTCAGTTGTTCGAGACCTATACCTTGTAACCCAGACTTTCGAGACCTATACCTTGTAACGCAGTCGTTCGAGACCTATATCCTCTAACTCAGTCGTTCGCGACTTGGCAAGCAAATCAACGTCACTATTGTTCCACTCAGCTTCTTCATTGAGAAATGATTCTTTTCTCAATGGATTCTTTCTTGCATACCGGCATAAGTAGCTGTCAGCCACCACTTGTTTTTTACTACCTCTTACTATCCTTTTGGGTTATTCGTATATGTACTAGTTACTCTAATGTGTTAGTGACAAGGAAGATTGATTTTAGAGGAAATATACTCGCATTTGAGTGGAGGGAGAGGTTAAAACATTTTAAGTCCATAATACTACAAAAGTGACGGCCTTAAACCAGTTGTTCCTAAACCTTTATTTTTAAGCACCGCACCTTACTACCCGTTCGGGTTATGTGCTTATGCACTAATTACTCTAATCGTTTAAGAGGTGAGGAGGGTTATATTTTTGGAAATGGACCTGCATTTGTGTGGAGGGAGAGTGGGAAAACCTCATTCAGTACACCCACTCAAGATTCGATCTATGATCTCCCCGTCATCGGCAGTCTAGTCTACTGCGAAAGTAGCGCTTTAGACCATGTGGCCACCTAAGTGTATTTTCCCAAACTGTGGGTTGTGGTCTGAGTTTTGGTGGGTCACGACATTTAAAAAAAAATGGAATGTGAACATTTTGTAATTATTTGAAAATATCAGGTAAAAATGGAAAATTGAAAAAATATGGCAAACAAATAGTTAAATTAAAAACTATCACCCATCATTTCCACTAAAGTTAAGAGGATCGCGGCTCTAAATGTATTCAAATGTTTGGGAAGTTCTGTCTTAGACCATTTGACCACCGAAGCTGGTTGTAATAAACAATAATAACAATCTTGTGGTCGCCTGGTCATCTATTGTTATCCCCCATCATTATGCCAGAAGCAAGTCCGGGTACAGGAAACAAGAATATCCTAATAACAAACTACGTACTTCCGGGAAGTTATTGTGGAGGGGCATTGTCTTTCTATCTACAGCCACTGACTAGTCAATACGCATGCGTGTAACCCTCCTCCATTCGCCCTCTCTTTGGCATAATCACCGCATGGTACATGCCAAGACAGATAAACTCACTCTTAAACAGTCATCATGATTCAGGACACCTCACTCTGCGTCATTTGGAAAGTGTGAAGAACTAGTTCAATGATCGGGATAGTTCAAAGACATTTAATTGAAATGAGCAGTTCGTTTAGCTAGTGTAATAGTTCAGTATTTCGTGAACTAAAGCTTGCAATTAAGTCGTTCTTGAACTACAGCTTGCAATAATTGAGTTTTTCTTGAACTACAGCTTGCAGTTAATTCGTTCTTGAACTACAATCTGCAGTTCAGTAGTTCACCAGCTTATGACATAAACTTATGCCAATTATATTTCTATTATTACAGATATTGGTAGCAGAACCATATTTGTGAAGGGGGTTGAGTCATCAATAAAAATGGGAATAATCAATCAAAATTATTTATGGTGGGCTTTTCTCCTGAATCCAAAGAGTCAAAATGTTTGGAAATTGTATGCACCTTTAAACTATTTAGAATGGTATTCTGAATTTTTCTTCTTCTAAATTATACTCCTCTAGAAAGAGTGGTCCTCTCCAACTTTTATTTTGGAAATTTAGATGTCCCTCGGAAGTTATTTAGAGGGGTCGATTAGTTCACTTGTAAGAATCCTTCATTATGAATTGTTCGTTACTAAACTACACATCTCTAGTAGATAGGTACCTCTGGATAGGGGTGAAAATATCCAAGGTCTTGGACCCAGGTCACACCACCGGGGTATATTCTTAGGGCTTGGTGTTTACAGTGCTACTGTGCTTGTTTTCATTCTTGAGCTGACATAAATCACTGTGTTTGGAAAGAAACCATTAGCTAACAAATAGGCTACCTAAGCTCTCTTCCTAAATTGTTCAATTGTTCAAACCAGTGTTGTTTCTTGTTGAGATTGAAATGTCTTGCTCCAGTTCATTGTGGAACCCTCAACGACATTCTAATGATGGTTCACCACTTATTTGATACTTCTAAAAAAATTGAATAGTTTCTTTAGCCTCTCGTCTTGCTACCCATTTGAGCTGTACACATATATACTAACTACACTAATTTGTTGGGATGAGAACGGTTGTATTGATAGGAAGTGTACCTGAATTTTTATGGATGACCCTAGATAGGAAAACCATTGAGGAAAAACCACACTCGGCACACATGACTGGGATTCAAACTCAAATTGCCCTCTCATCAACAGTCCAGTCTAAAGCGAGCCTGACGTCTTAGACCAGGGATGGGCAATCAATGGCTTAAGGATGAGTTCAATCCAACCCGTGGGATGAATAATTAAAATGTGCTGTGTTGTGAAGCAGGCTTTTTTTTTAAACTTAAATTTTTATAAAACAATGACAAAATCAACATTTCCTAACTTGTTAAATCATTCCCAAAATAAATGGCAATGTTTGCATCCACATATTCATGCGAACAAATGTTTTCAACCTTGAAATTTAGGAAAAGTGATCTTATAAAACGATTTACTGATGAACATCTATTTTCTCTCTCGAGAATCACCTCACTCACAGTTTCACTCATCTCGCACCCTGTCATATAAATCCTCTGAACAAACTTAAAAACATACCAAGCCACTAAGGTATTTATTACTGGTTTTGATCTAAACTTATTCATGTCAATCTTTTATATGTGATTATAATTTTCTTTAAATGAATTTTGAAGAAAAATTAATAAGTCATGAGCCTGCCAAACACCCCCCCCCCCCNNNCCCCCAATTCTACCCTTCTGTAAGCACATCCCTGCTGTAGACCATTTGACCACCAAAATGGGTCTACTAAGGTATTTCCTACACCAAGATGTGTTCTTCATTTTACTTTAGATGTGCTGTTGCTTTTGATAGTTGTGCGATAACCATGGCGACTTTCTGACAATGTTGTCTATCATACAAGTATTTCTAATGTAAAGTGTTTTCTAAAAGTTTCACCATGATATAATCTATTCATTGTAGATTTGGCTTTTTCAAACAACTTTTATCATTTTGGTGTTCATTTGCTTTGCCAACATATGTTGTTCCTTTGACAGGTTAAGACAAATTACTTCACTTATCACTATGACTATACATATTCTTTAAAGAGGATAGATAAGGGACTGATTTTAGTAGCTCCTCATCTGTCAGAAAAGGCAAAAGTTAACTCGAATGGACTCTATAATCCTTGTTGGCACTGTGACAAGCAGGTCTCAGTCTGGTTTAGATCAACACGTACAGTGTTTTATCAAGGAGTCTAAGCTAGATTCATAACAAGGTCAACCATATAGAATATTATGGAATGTTTAATAACAACACTTTGTTAATATTTTCATTTATAGAAACGGTTTTTTTTAAATCTTTATTACCAATGAATGTCAAAACATTTTCCTAAATGGTTTTGTGTTCTTCCATTCAAATGCTGATACATTTCCACTATAATTCTTTTTTCCTTACCACAACCACATTAGTGTGTAAATATGCGGAGATCCCGAATGGGTAGCAAGATCGAATACGAGTTTTAAAAAAAATCATGCAAAATGTATAAGCGGTTGATGTTGGTTCCTTTCAGATTCATCAAAGAAGATTAAACTTACTGTAAATGGTTAATAGCCACATTTGATTATATTCGAATATTCTACCTCCACCTAGGTAGTGGGCGAGACAATACTACCCACAGCTCTGCTGTTTTCTAGAACTGACAACAAATACGTGGTCGTTAACGTTCTTGTTGTTCCATTTAAAGGTCGCTGGTTCGAATACCGGTTGAGAACTATAAGTGGGATGTCGTTTATATGTAAGTGATAATCATGAGGCATAGGGCAGTATAAAGGAGCTTTAAAATATACCTTTATAGATGATATAGGTTTCAAACTAATGGATCAAAAATATCTATTAGGTGTTCCGTCTTATGACAGGTTCATTCTGTTTGTCAGTGAAATTAGACCGCCAATGCACCCTGTCCTCTGCCTCCTCCTTCATCTCCCAGAATTTTCTGTTTTTCTTCATGTTATCCAATATTTGATTCCTACTTCTTCCTAATCTCCTCTTTCGCTTAATCTTGCCTCCTATGACATCGTGCAGAAAACAGTTCCTTCTAAAGATGTGTCCGATCCAGTTAGCTTTGTACCAAAGAATCACATCCACAATTATTCTCTTTTCAGCCACTCTTCTGTCCACCTAGTATTCTCAAGTCTTCTCCAACACCACATTTAAAAGCTTTCTAAGTATTTATATAAATACTTTTAAATATGTTGGACAAGTAGCCCTTGGAATGCAGCCATTATGGAGGACCATTATAGTCCTATTGTAACTCCAGGACAAACTTAACAAGACTAAAGACAGTAATTTTATCACTTTGTCAAAGGGGACAATCCCAATTTTAAATTGACAATTCTTTGGCCACGGTAAGAGTAAAACTTGAAACCATAACATTGATAGATGGAAATAAGGTGTTCGACCAGGAAAATACCAAAACAGAAAATGTATAGTGGGAGTTGAGTATATATTCCTTTTCACTTAACGTTTAAGCATAAGTGTTGTTTATATTGTGGTGGCACACCATTATCATAAAATGAATTAATATAGAAGGTACCAGATTATTGATTGGTCTAGTTGTAAAAAAAAATATTTGTTTCACCTGTATTTTAATATGTTTTTAATATTGTTATTGAATAGAATAAATATGAATGTTAATGAGTGTCACATCTTACTGCCCATCTGGACTATCCACATAATTGCACTCATTGTGTAAGGAATAGGAAAGGCTGAATCTTGATTCATTCCCTTCGTATTTGCCACACATAAATAACTCGCGATACAAGTTGAATCATTTGTCTGTAGTTTATTTCTAGTGTTGTTGATGTTGTATAAACCTAACAGCTGTAAATATTTAACTTCCTGTTTTTATGAGTGTTTTGTTTGATTTCAGATGAGGAACCAGACTGAGAAACTAGCTAATGGTATCCAAATAGGAACCAACTACCGTCTTTATGCCGTAGAAAGAGTAAGTAATGCATTCTGCAGATTGATTTTTAAAATTGTCTTGCTTTCTGCATTTGATTTTTTTAATATGTTTTCATCACTTGCTAGTAAGGCCTTGGTGAGCGCACATTTTTTATTTAATTGAGTTTATTTTAAGTATACTTTACAAAAGCTAACTTTTGATGTTTTTGTTTAGTTTAATTTGTCTTGTAATGACTCAGTAACACTGCCCCATGTTTTTATTTCTGAGTTAACAGGGGAAACAACAGGTTACGCTACATTTGCTCATGTGTGAAGTGAAATTCAGAAATAAATGATCCTTTGAAATCACCCTATTATGAATATAATATGATTATAAAAAATTATGCAAAAACATAGTCTAAAAAGTAGCCTAAATGATTTAAGTTCAAAGATGAAACACAACATTTATAAATAATTTATTAAAAAATTGTATAATGGTAAAATAATGTTTTCAACAGCATCTCATAAAATATGTTGCATTATATTTGTGATACCTTTGAATTACTTATACAACAATTGATTGGAAACAAGCTTTGTTTATTGTTAAAGTACAGTAAATTCTCACTAATCTAGATTGGTGCAATAACTACATTGGTTGATAACCTTTGCTTCCAGGTGGAGTTGTTCAGTGGGGAGCCTCTGCAACTGGTGAAGCTACGGAACCCCACGGGTCCTGGCGAGGAGTATGTGGGGGCCTGGTCCAGGGACTCCCCAGACTGGGACGAGGTTCCCCCTCAGGAAAAGGAAAGGCTGGCAGTCAGACACATGGGTGATGGAGAATTCTGGTTAGATCACTTAGCAATATTTTTGTTTTATGTTTATCATTAGTTCAGATAACACTTTTGGTTGAGGGCTGTAAAATGGTAGGGCTCTTGCCTCAAAACGTAGCTTACTTAGAGGTATGAAAAGCAATTAGACATAATTAGAAAAGTTCATATCATCTTCATAAAAACAACAATAAATAATATAATATGTTTGTAAAAAAAAAATTGTGGCACACCACTATCTACATTAATAAAATTAAGAGTTTGTTTGTCAGTCTGTCATGAGCATTGCACAATATATACCGCATGCTGAGGGCTGGAATTTTAAATTTTTTACTAAATGTTTCAACTTTATTTAAAACTGGGTCTGAAGAAATAAAATGAAGAGCATTTTTTCTGTCTCTTTGAAGCAAAAAAATAAAAGCGTTTCCCAAGATAGCCACATAATTTATTGCGTTTCTGCCCCAGGCCACACTGGGTAGGCCTACTTCTGCTATTATTTAGCAAACTTTGAAGGTGGGTAGAAGGGCAAGGTTTACACACTTACAAAAAAAAAATTTAGGGCTCAAAAGTTCACGACTAAAACTAAACACATTACAGTAATTTGTAGGGCACCTCAGATCCCTTCTTTAATAGAATACTCAACGTTTTATGTCTATAGGTTTACAGGATGTCTAATATCCAGGAAAATAAGGCAAAACTAGAATTAGCCGTGAATTTGAAGTGGTCGGGGAAAAAACGGGAATAAGTCGGAAATTTGGGGGAATTTGGTAAATTACAAAAAATATCTGGGAAAATGTTGTTTTACTCAAAATATGAAATATAATAATCATTAAATTACTAAATTACAATGTGATTCAAACTCTCTATTTATTGTTGTTGTTGTGTATGCTAATATATTTTATAATTTATTTAATCAATTCCCAGTAGACTATGTTAATAAAAAAAACCACTTTATTTATATTAAAAATTATTATTATTCATAAAACAGATTTAAAAAAACCTTGGGGGAGGGGATAAAAGTGTGTGACATACTTTTTAGTAGTAAATTTGAGGAAATGATGAGGGTAAATCAGGAAAAAGGTCGGGAATTTCTTTGGTCAAGTTGAGTAGACACGATGGTTTATTATTGTAACTTGGATTCTGTAGCTGCTGCTGTAGCTGTACATAACAGTAAAAGAAAGTACTATGATCTAAAATTATTTAATATTACAGACGTACCTCATGTTTTCTTAAGGTTATTTTTTGAAAGATATGTCTATCTTGAAATGTTGTGTAATTGTTAGGACTAGTCAAAATAAGCACCAATCTAACTAAGAATGAAAATAAAAAAGCTCATTTTCCGTCAATTTTCTGTACATTTAGTAGGATTATATAAATTCACCTATCAGCTGTTTGATCTCCTCCACAAACATCTAAGAAAAAATCATCTCAAAATCGTTTTCGCACTCCAGCTTGCCACCACTTGGTCAAAAACATTTGATATTAAGACTTAACCAAGTAAATCACAAAAACTGGCCTAATAATAACCTAAGAATTGTTTGATACTGGTACAATACAATTTCTTTATACAGGACCTTATCTGAGCTGTTATGTCTATTTTCATGGACTTATACCTCAAGTCATGTGATATGCAGCCATCACTTTTGACAGATATTATCTTACCTATAAAATAACAATAAAATATAGCAAAATATGTCCAATGTTTACTTAAGTATTTTTTTCTAAGAACAAAACTTGATAATGTCATTACAAAACAAGCTCGGGGGGGGGTTAGAGAGAAATTACTTCTCATTTACTATCTAGTTACATATTCTAGCAGTTATATCTGATACCTTAGCTCAGTCGGTAGCGTGTCTGTCTACTGAGCTAAGGGTCCCGAGTTCAATTCCCGACATGGCTGAAAAATTGATCGTTGGTTAACTATGGGTTTTACCTCTTCACAGTGATGAATTAACGTCCGGGGGCTGGATGTTTTGTCAGTCCTATTCTTAAGTTAGATTATAAGGCATATGAAGCTACGACAGTCCTAGCCAGCCGGTAGTGGAAAAATATATGGCCTGAATAAAAAAAACTGGCACAGGCCACAGGGTGGAAACATTAATGGATGTAAAGTAAAAAGTAGGTATATCGAAAATTTTACTTGTATTTGTAAACTTCTTATAAAAAATTGGAATGTATCTAGCCTCTTATATTTCCATGGAAGAACCTTTGATAACTCAACATTTATGTTTATGAATCAAATGGCCGAAGCTATTATTTATGCTCTTTAGTGAGGAATTCTCCAAATAGATATCATATTCTGAAAATTGAAAAATGACACTTAGACAAAGGAATCGAACCCGGGACTTTTGGCTTACTACGCCAATACTCTAACCACTGAGCTATCCAGGATTCTTTCCATGCCCAGGGTCATTCTTCACTCATATTTTAAGGCAGAGTCTATGATGGACGTGCGGAAATCGTCGGCTACAAATGTGTGAAGCATGACCATGAGCGCGGGACGTTTCCTGGATAGCTCAGTGGTTAGAGCATTGGCTTACCAAGCCAAAGGTCCTTGGTTCGATTCCCATGTCCAGTTATCATTTTTCAATTTTCAGAATATGATATCTAGATGGCAAATTCCTCACTAAAAGACATAAATAATAGCTTCGGCTATTTGATTATTAAATATGCAATCCCTTGCAATTATAGTAATTGTACAAGTGGCAGCATGAAGCCAATTCCAAGTCTAAGGTGGCTGCGTTATCTGATAGCTCGTGATCTTAATAAAATCACACATTTGTAGCCAACGATTTCCACACGTCCATCATAGACTCTGCCTTAAAATATGAGTGAAGAATGACCCTGGGCACAGGACGATTCCTGGATAGCTCAGTGGTTAAAGCATTGGCTTACTAAGCCAAAAGTCCCGAGTTTGATTCCCGTGTCCAGGCGTCATTTTTCAATTTTCAGAATATTTATGTTTATGTTTAGGATATTGTACTCTGACTTTGTGAAGACGTTCAGCCACCTGGAGGTGGTCCACCTGGATAATGACACGAGCAGAGATGAGCCATCACTTCACCACAAGAACACCTGGCAGATGAGGCTGTACCAGGGAGCATGGCAGAAGGGTGTGTCCGCAGGTGGTTGTAGGAACAACCCTGGTGAGTGTCAACAACAAATGTCACCAGCATAACTAAAGTCTGATTTTCATAGAAAGCTCTTAATATGAAAACTAGAAATTCATGTTACCACAAAAGTGTAAATAAAAATATTACAATAATTGTACCTACATTCCTAGTCTGTTAAGTTAATAGTGTAAAGAGATATTATTCAGTAATCCATAAGAAAGTATTATTGGCAGTTTTTTGATAACTTTTTAAATGCTCTCTCTTTAGTTGCTAAATCAAATAAAACATTTATACAAGGTCAAATTGTAATGACTTTCAATCAATGTTGGTGGTCATAAGCGAAATTCCTATAAAATTCATGGTTCATTTCTATTTTCATAAATGTACTTGATTATGGGTTATCTAATTATCTCATTTACTTGAATATTAAATAAGCTGATCCATCCTAAATTGTTAAGAGTGAGGAGAGAGGCCAATTTAAAGATCTCAACATCAATTTGTGGGTAAAAATAAACGTTTTGTGTATAGTAGAGATGGATAAAATCCACTATTTTACAAATCCAAATCTTGAATCTGGATCTTCATTTTCCCTACTAGCCTCGAATTTTAATCAAAATCTTATAAAACAAGATAAACACAAGAGGTTTATTATACTACATTAATTCCTAAGTGGCTAAAGAAAAGAAATTTTAATTATTAATTAATAGCTAAATGCTAACTTTTACTTTTAGCACCATGTCACTTTACCCATTACAGCTATACCCATAAGAACTAATTACCCTAATGTTGAAGGGATGATTAAGGTTGCATTATTGGAAGCTTACTTGCATTTGCGGGGAATGAGAGTGGAAAACCATTTAGGAAAAATCCCCCTCAGTACACTCGACCAAGATTCAAACCTTGATCTCCCCATCATTGGCACTCTAGTCTAATTTTTTTTGTTATACTTTAAGCTAAGTGGTAAATTAATGATCTGGGGTATGGTTGCTTATATATATGTAATAATATTTGGCTAAGCCACTAATAATCGGTATAAATGCGATAAAACAAATGTTAATTAGAAATTTTGATAACTTGTTTTTTTAAAATCTTGAATCCTATTGATATGTAACCAGACTCTTCAGATTTTGAATATCCTTATATGTTTGAGCGATCCAAGGGTTTTAGGCTTCTATCCTTAAATTGAAATTAAACACTAAAAGCTTTTAAGAGTGTGCAATGTTTGACGAGTACAATTTTAATTAGAAACTTTTAATAAGAACTCAATAAAAGCTCATGAATACATTTTAGAGTGACAACTTGCAGCCAACACTGGTACGAATTACAAGTGTTTTCATTAATGGTTTCAGACACCTTCCATATCAACCCTCAACTCCACCTAATTCTCAGTGAGATGGAGGAAGTTATCATTTCTCTCAACCAACACAGCATCATGGAACCCAAGGTATTGGCTCTATCACTTAACATAATCATATTCATTAGAATCGAATTAAATGACAATTTTTTTGTTTTAATGCTAGCCATTGATTCTTTCATTACTAAAATCAAGCATGTGTGAATACAAAATTTTCAATTTTGAATTGAATCCAAATTTTTCAAATCTGAATCTGATACTAAGCTTAGTTAAATTCGTATATATTTAATCAAAGGCAATAAATAAGGTTGCACACCATGTTTAAATAATGAGTAGGTTATAAATATTATGAAATATGCAGCTTTCTGTATTAATATATAAAAGTTTGGACCAAATACAAATGATTTATAGCAATATTCAGATTCGGATTCAAAATTTCAGATCTTTGCACAGTCTTAAAAATAATATGTATATTTTTAAACGTATTAATTACTTTTAAAATGTAGTTTCTACTCAATCAAATTTATATACTTTTCTTTACTAAAACTGTACTTTACAGAAATATGGAGATACCAAATGACCTTACCACCATATAGTTTATTTTAACTCTTTAAAAGGATATATAGACCACAACTCACATAAAATTAAAGAATTAAAAGAGAAATAAAATAAAAGGGAATGAGCATAGTATGACTTTTACAATTAAAAGAAAAATGCACTTAATAACTTACATTGCTGCCACTGGTCAATGTGGTCACATATGCCTCTTTAATAAAATGGATTGTTACCGCTCATTCCCTTGAACTAGATTTCATTCTATCCAAACTCATCAGAATGGAGTGTGAAACTCTCAACGCAACTTACTAAAAATAGTTTGTTTCCTTTTATTTATATGTTTCTCTCTTGTTCTTTTCTATCTATACCTTCTTCTTAGAACAAAATGTACCTCAAAGAGTGAAATTTTGTTTTATAATAATGGAAGTTGATGAAAAATTATTTAGCCATTGGGCCACCTAATTGCTATACAGAGATTGAAAAGTTTGTTTTCCTTAAAGAGGTTTATTTATTTCAGGTAATAGGTTTTACAGCCTATAGCCTACCAAAGAACAGTACAGAGACGACCGGAAAGAGTTTCTTCAAGAAGAATAAATCTTTAGTAAACTCTCAGTACACCAACAGTCGGCAGGTGAGTTAAAATGAAAATCAATGAGAAATATTTTTCAAATATATTTGCACATTGTTTTGTGAAAGAAAAAAAAAATTGGTGTATAGCAAACATTGCAATACAAAAACCTCTTTTGTAATCATTACTATTTAAAGTTACTAATCATATTTGAGAGAATTTTTGTTTTTAAAGCTGGACAGTTACGTTTTTATGTGGTATCAAGTGGAGTATGAGTAAATTGGAGTTAAACATTGGTGAAGTTCCAGGTATGAATAGTTCACAAACATATTAAGTGTCTGTTCAATCACAAGTTAAACGTGTTGAAAGAAGGAAACGGAAATATTCACAAAGAAGTATATTTATAAACGTTCTTATAACCTACATTTTTCAAGTAAATGTGTTTAATTAGCTGTCATTTTTATTTATAAATATTTAAGTTATTATTTTAGATAATTACTATGGATCTCTCAAATCCAATGCATCTGAGAGATTCAAGATTCATAAAAATCTCAAAAACGTATCTAAAATACAATTATGAAGACCTTTACTTCAAATAACAATTTTAAGCAGCTGGTAAAAGGAATTTTATCTAGACTTGTGAAGTTGTAAGGATAACAAAATAAAAAATTGTATCAAAAAATGAATTTACTAAAAAAAATGTTCTTTTTTTGTTCATGATGCAATAGATAAGACAACAAAAATATAATTAGTGAGTGGCACCAACTTTGACAATTTTTTTAAAATTTGACTTTAAATATTTTCACTTTAAATAAAATTGTACCTATTTAGAGGTTTGAGGATGCAAAAGAAAATCTAACATTTGGATTGGAGAAATATAATTTTCAAATTTGACCTATCTCTAGTAATTACAAAATAATTTATTACTTTCCAGATATGTAAATGAATTCTTCAAAATAATAAATTTATTTAGAAAAAATATAAAATAGTAACAACAATAATAAAATGTTATGTTTAACTTAAAATGTCAACATTTGCATGAACACAAACCAACTAAGAAAGTGTATTTTTGAATTATGTATTCCAGGTGAGTCACAGGTGCCAATTGGAGCAGGGGGGCTACTTGGTGCTCCCCACGACATTTGAGCCTGGTCAGGAGTCCTGCTTCACCCTCAGAGTCTACTCCAGTAAACCACTTAAACTCAAGTATGTTGAATACATGTGTGATATGATAATGGTAGGCAAACTATGATTTGCTCTAATTAGTATACTTAATAATAACTATATTACTTACTATTCATCATGTCATCAACTGTTTCCAGCCTGTGCCTAGGTTAGTTTTGTAAAATGTATATCCATTCTTCTTCTCTCACTTGTATACTTGTTGTTATCTGCTCCTCCCATCTCTTTCTTGGTCTCCTTTGTGGTGGTGAAATCCAGGAAAAGTTACCACATATTCATTTGCCCGGCCATATCATCTCCAAAAACTTGTGTTGATTTATAATTGCTTTTTTCAGTCAAAACTTTTACAACAAACCATTTGTTTTTCATTATTTATTTATTTATTTTAAAAGTTTTTACATTATTCAAACTCCTTCCGCCCCTCTCCTCTCCCCCCACCCTTCCCCCTTAAAAATAAATGTTCCAAATTTTTGAATATGAGCTTCTAATAAAAATCCCGGCAAACATCACTCTAAATAGCTTCTAGAGGCATCTGATTTTAAAAAAATACCCATTTAGGACCACTTATAATTGCTTCAATACGCATATAATATAATTTTTAAAAAAACCAAGCGAGAACCACTCCAATTAACTTCTAAAAGCATTCAATTTTCAAAGATTGTTAGAGGCAGACCACTTCCAATAAGTTTTCAAAGCATCTAGTTAAAAGAAAAAAAAATCAGGCGAGAACCACTCCAATTAACTTCTAAGGGTATCCAATTTTAAAAATGTACTGTTGGAAGACTACTTCAAATAGCTTTTAGGAGCATCTGAATTATTTTTTTTAAATTAGGGGGAAGGGAACACTTGAAATACATTATAGATAATCTATTTTTTTTTTTTAATTTGGTGAGCACTTCTTGAAATAGCTTTTAGATGCAATCAATTTTCTAAAATTTGCCGAAGGAGACTACACCAAATAGCTTCTAGGAGTAACTAAGTTTCAAAAATTTGGGAGGTATCACAGTCCTATAACTTTTAAAATAGTATATTTTCAAAGCCCAGCCTTGTCTCACTCAAAGAACACCTACACATCCGAAGTTTTTGAAGTGAGACATGGAAAATGGAAAGGAAAACTAATTTATCAGGTTGAAGAGAGGTCAGTTTCCCCTCCAAATAAATAACTGAAGAGTAGGTTTCAGGACATGGAATTCCATTGGAAAACTAAATGGGTGAAGAATAAGTCCTTTCTCCTCTATCTCAACATTTAGTTCTGAGAATCAGGTGCTTTAGCTCAGGTGTGAGACTATTTATTGACAGTGTATGATAGTGAAGCCTTTCGATACTATCGATAGTGATATTGATAGTTTCACAACCTTACAATAAAGACCTTCTGCCATCTATCGTCGACCACCTTTCCAACCATGTATGAGCTATAGTTATATTTTGTTAAATAATATAGAACAAATAAATAATAAGAAATTTACTGAAATAATAAAAGCACAAGTTTTCATAGGTAGATAAGCCAACTTTCTGTATGTTCCAGTGTACAGTGATCTTAAAGTGTGATAATAATTTTTTTAAATGCCTTTGGAAGCCACAGTTCAATTTTCATAGAAAGGGTCCTTATCTGACATATTTAAAATCAACGTGATCTTCTTTCATGTATTCATATGCCAAGTCATGTGATCTACAGCGGTCACTTTTGATGGATATTATCAATACCTATAAAATAACAATAGTAATATAGTAAAATGTTATAAATGTTTATTGCAAAAAAATTGTTTGTATTTATTAAAGGCTCTTCCTATATAAATTGAACAACATATTATGTAATGTGTGATCATTGTTGATTTCATCTGGCTTTTAGCTACAAATAAAGTTTTTTTTAAATACTGGTAGTTATGAAAATTATAGTAAATAATCACGACCTAACTAAAAAAGTAATTTATAATGTGTTTCTTTATTTATTACAGAATACTCGACACACAACCATCTTTACTGAAGTCTGCCATCGTCAAGGTAAGATGTCATTAGATTTTATAAACACCAAATAAATGTGCATGGTTTAGTATTTCTAAGCCTCGGTCATGATTGAGATTATGAAACCAATTAATAACCAATCATATATGAGTGGATTTTATTTGAATCTCAAATTGGACTTTCACTGGTGGTCACATGGTCTAAGGCATTACTCTCACAATGGCTTAGATTGCTGATGAAATAATATCTTGGAATTGAATCAAAATCATTAATCTTGGAATATTCGTGATAAAACCGAAAATTCTGGGTAGGTAGGTTCACAAAATTCTCGATTTTTGTAAAAATCTTTGAGTTGATTTGAAACAATCGCTAAAACTCGGTTTGTATTCAGATTTTAAAGTACTCACTCAATCCTTAACTGTAATAAAATCAATCTGATGTGGGTAAATATTTGTTGACTATATTCAATTTAATTGAAAGATGTATCCAAGGACGGATGTTTTCATTACCAAAGTTAATTTCAGTTTTCCATGTGAAATTGTTACAGAGAAAGATAAAATTACTGTGCTTTTCTCAAATTTTTTTAATGTATAATAGTGAATTAAGTCCCTCATTTTGCTCCTCTCGCAGGCCCCCACGACATTGGATGTAAAGAGTTTCAGCCAGTATGAGGCAGTGTTCCTTCAACTAGCGGATGAGCACCGTACTGTCAATGCTTTCGAGCTTCAGGAACTACTGGATGCTTGTTTGCCGAATGGTGACTATTTTCTTTTATAAAACAAAAACCTGATTTTACCACATTCATCATGTACAATGTATAGAGACAATATATATGTTGAAAAACAACATTCTTAAAACTTANAAAAAGACACACCTCAATCTCCAGACATTGTTTACATAGCTCTCAATAATGAAGGATGCACAGGATAGTGGGGACAATCTTTTGTATGGCAAGAGAAATCTACCACCTATTGTAAAGGAGGCTTACCACTTTTACATACTATTTTGTAAGATGTAATAAAACTTGAAATTTAATAAGAATGTGCAAAGGTAGTTTAAAAGTTTTTTAAACTTCCCTTTAAAACTTTTTTTCAACTACAAAGCTACAAATCTATTGCAGGCTCAAAAATACACTTGTGCTTAATTTTTGTAATTGTTTTCTGTTATATAAATTATAAATAAATGTTCACTTTAAAAAAAATCTCTAGTAAACTAATTTATATGACTACTTTGGGCAAAATGAGTCAAACATTTATGCAATAAAACCATTTAAAGGTGATGTTCATCTAATTTTAGGAGTGTTCGAAACTTTTAAAACTTTTAATTCACTTCAAAAACTTTAACTTTGCTTCTAAAATAAAATTCCGGATTATAAAATTACAAAGCTTTATCACAAAAAATATTTAAGAACAAAATTCACATTTATTTTAGTTTTTGTTATTTTTTGCTGTTACATACTTCACAAATTAATGTTCATATAACGAATCTAAAATAATTAAATTACTTGTTGTGATGATTACTTAATTTTTCAGCTTAAGACAAAATATGTTAATCAAATTGGTGATAAAACATTTTGTAAATCATATTTAAAACCTAAAGCTTTATTATGCAACATAAAATAATATTTTGTTCCAACATGAAATATTGTTTTTTAAATATTCAAACTTCAATTCGGCTTGGGGAATATTTCATATTAAATTCAATTTGAATTGAAGCAGAAGTACCAGGTTTAATCCCCGGTGCTTCCAGATTTTCTGTGAATTAGTGGGTCTAGAACGGGGTCAACTCAGCCTTGTGAGCATAAATGAGAAGCTACTTGAATGAAAAAGCAACAGATTCAGTCTATAAAACTGAGATTAACGTCCAGAAGGGTCACTGTGCTGATCATATAACACCCTCTATTCACAGAAGTTGACACTATCTTTACCATTAGCCGGCGGTTGCTCACTCAGTATGGCTCGTTTCTGGGCTGATGCCATGGAGTTTGTTTATTGAAAAAGTGTTCTTTGCACACCCCTATGTAACTTTATAAAGTGTTTCTGCTTATCTAAATCTAACTGTAGTGTAGCCAAACCTCAATAACTGGTTTATGTGTCCTTTGTTTCAGACTACATCAAGAGCTGTGCATGTATGGAAGTATGCAGACAAGTTGTTCTCACACTTGATGTATCCTTTATATTTCAATATTACACTTGCCTATTCCTTAAATTTGTCTAAGATTAGCCATTTTATATTGAGATTTAATATCTCCTTTTCATAATCATAATAATAATAATCATCATCAACTGATTTTACCATATTATTAATAGAGTTGTGCAATTTCACTTTGAGTCAGAGTTGAGTTTAAATAAAAACATTAATTTTTTCTTTAAATTTGAGTGATATAAAGCAATATTTCAAGTGGAATTTTTATAATAAATTAATTTACATAAACACAAACATAAAGTTTTAAAAATGAAAATTAATTTTGGTGGAAAAAAAAATAATAATGTTCACATAAATTCAGATTTTTAACTAAATTAAAATATATGTAGTTGTACAAATATTTTATTTTTTCATAATCAGACAAAATAAAATATTGAAGGTCTCTATTTTATATGAATATTATATCTTAAAATTGAATCAAACTAATATATTTTTTAAATAATTTGAATAATTTTCAAGATAAAGGGGAACATTTTGGTTACTTAAATGTTTTGAGTTTTATACAGATGTTTAAGTTAAGTAACAACAACTAAAACTCGACCTGAACTAGAATTTTTGAGTACTCAGAAATCATATAACTTGACATATGAATACGTGAAAGTAGATCTAGTAACTTTTCTAGCTGTAAGATATTGTTCTTCCTATAAAAATTGGACTGTAACTATAAGTATTGTGTTGTAGTGCCCATTTATAAACTTTCATTATAAATTAAATCCACACTTAGTTTTTTAAACAAATTACTCAGATGTATAGCCTTGACTGCTGCTAAGAGTTCTGGAAGTGGCCGGCTGAAGTTCAGTGATTTCAAAGACTTGATGTGCAGTTTAAAATATTGGCAAACAGCATTCAAGAACCATACCAAAGAGAAGACTGGGATTCTAAAAGCTGAGCGACTTAGAGATTCTTTGCTGGAAGTTGGTACGTTGGTATTTTATGGGCACTCAATGTTTGCTCCTTTGAACTGTTAATCATATTGGGAAATAATATTCACACACACACACACGCACTCACGCATGCACTTTCTAGTTTCTTCTTCATTTATTTTAGGCTTTATTTTTTCTTCCGGAGTTTTATACCCGAGTGTTGAAAGGAGTAAGAAAAGAGGGAATATCGCAAATTTTTGTATTAGTCGTAGGCAAGCGGTGAAAGAGTTGAGGTCACCTGATCACCCTGTTTTGTGTTGGCCAACATGGGTGCATCAAACCCTTCCCTTGACAGTTGAATGTGGTGGATCGGGTCTCATACAGCTCCAAATTAATTGTTTTAGTTGAGAAGTAGTGCAAGTTTGAAAGGTGAAGCTAACATTATCTTATTCCTTTCTGACCTAGCCTGGTATAATTGGGAGTCTTGTAAGAATTTATTTTTATACATAATATTTTACTTTTTAAACAATACTCCTAAATTTAATTCACTACTTTTAAAATAATCATACTAAAATTTACCTTAATTCAATTGATTAAAATTCTTATAAATTCATTTTAAAACATTTAGAATATAAATATGTTAAACATTATTTATATATTTGATTCACTTCTTTTAATATAACAGTTTTAGTCAATATTAATACAGACGTCAAGCCTTCTAGCTTTTTTCTGAATGCAATGCACATGTGCACGCTACTTTCAATGAGACGGACATGTTTACGACTGTTGGTGGCCATTCCAACTCGCAACTCACAATTGTCAAGTGAAATCTGCTACCAGTGATCATCTCACAAATGCTAGATTAATGTGCAGCCCACCTAACTCATACAAAAGAGAAATTTTGTATGTTTGTTTTTTTCTGTTGGTATTACAATAAGTATTGTACACTGTGATTGTTTTATTTGTGTTTGTCAGGTTTCCAACTCAGCACAGATGTTCTTTCAATTCTGACACTGCGCTACATGAGAAAAGATGGTACATTACGGTTTGGAGATTTTGTGTCTGCCATTTTACATCTCAGCGTTGCTTTTAGTAAGTGCAGAATACACACTTACTTTTCATGAGACAAAACAAATATAACACAAAAAAAAAGAGGATGGTAACAAATACAAAGGAAAATCTAATATGGCTTTCACATTGGAAAGGGGAACATAGTTTACACTTTACATTGCTGGCACTGAATAAATAGGTATTAGCTTCCTTCTAAGAAAATCTATCATTAATGGTTAAATCCCTTAGCCTAGGTTTCATTTTATCAGAACTGTCCAGGGGGTATTTCATAAACAATAATAATACAAGATGCAGTGCTAAAAAAACAACAAAAAAACTCTATACAAGTAGAGCATACAACAAGCCATCCATAGAGGCACCGAAATATAGAGATACATGTTTTTTATGAACGTTCACATAGCACTTTATAAATAATATTAAAATATTTTAATAGTTTATTGTAACATTTTTAAATATATTTCTCACACACGAATTAAAACAAAATTTGATATTTTTTTTGCAAAGATGTCTACTTGTCCTTTATATGCAAATAATGTTCAATTAACTTATAACCAATCAATGACTCTAAAGCATTGATTTTACTCAACCAATGACTATTGGTAAATCATTAAATTATGTGTTTAATCTGGCTTTTATGAAAGCCATATTGTGAGCGAAAGCAAAGATTTAAAATTTGAGCATGATAAATCTAGCGATAGTTTTTATACCTATTGCATTGTATCACTTTAGTTTGGACTTAATTTTTTTACTATTTTGATTTTTTTTTAAACACACCATTTTATCAAATCACTTTAAATACAGAAATACAACTTTTTATTTAACAAAATCAACCCATTTTATTTACCACAAATCAGGTTCCCTAGACATCCATAAGCAGACAAACAATACAGAATATAAATAGCTTTGCAATACAAGCTCATTATTCTGAGTTTTTAGCCAAAGCTTTGAGTAAAGACTTAGATCAAAATCTATAGATTCAATTAAAAGCTCAGTTTGAAAGCTCTATATCTGAATACTTCAAGAACCCTACAGTCATAAATCAAGGAAACACAACTGCCTAAGCACTTAAAGGCATGTCGTAACTCAAGTTATACAACAAAACCATAAACTGCTTTGGTAGCTGCTTGGTCTAAGGTGTCACTCTTATAATAGACTGGACTGTCTAATACCGGTTGTGTGTACTGAAGGTGGTTTTTCCTTAATTAGTTGTAGAGTAAACAATTAAAACCCATAGTAGCGGTAGTTTTCAGGCAACATCAGGCCCCCTTTGCAGCTGAAGAAGGGGCCTTACATGCTCCAAAAATTACTTTGATGTGTTTTGTTGTGTTTTAATTGGGAACTTTGAGGTCTTCATTTTTCTGGTAATATGAAGGTCTTGCTTGCTCTTCTCTCTTTAAATATGCCAATTAAATACAGCCCTTCTATCCTCCTTTCAATGTCCCAATGAAATACGGCTGCCTGATGGGGTTTTTTTTCCTTTTTTTTTACATATCTATACATTATCACTAGTATACTTGTTAATTTCTTAAAGTTATCTTGCTTTGATTTATAGGTATCTTCGAGTCAAAGGACCCTCTTCAAAATGGCAGTATAAAACTAAGTCTGACAGAGGTAAATAACGTGTTTTGTTATGTCACATAACACATTTATAATCATGTATTGCATATACTTAAAAATTAACGTAAACCTTTTAAAATCGTACGCTTTCTTTTCAAGTGTTTTGAAATGTAACATAGCTTAGTGACAAAGTAAAAATGAACTATGCTCAGAAACAAAGGAGCATAATATTCATACTTGATATACATCATTTTCAAATGAGTAGATGTTTGTAGAGCAATGTTTTCAAAACTTTCACCAATTGCCTAGCCCTTTCAAGTCCATGGGCTAGCAAGTAAACCATTTCCATCTCTTTCTTAAAAAAAAATTAAAAAATGTCTGGTAGTCCTTTAAATTTTTTATAAAGCTTTAGCTATAAGATAAACAGAGATGGAAAATAAAGGCTAAAACAACCTATGACTTAAAGTCAAAATCTGTGTTAATTTTCTTACTAGAATCAACTAATATCAAAATTTATTTTATGTTTAGTAAAACTCGGTGATATGTTTTGTACCCCTGGGGGTACATGTACCAGAGTTTGAGAAACACTGCTCTTGACGAACCTAGACTTTTCTGAAGAAAACCCTCTCATTGTAGCTCATAGAGTCTAAGGCTTTAGTCGACCTTTGTAGTTTTTGGGTAAACTTCTCACCGCAGGACCCATTGTTTGTGGGTTCAAACCCAGCTGGGGTTGACCAACTTTTCTTGTGTGGTAAAATTCTGTAGCACAACTTCCTTTGGAGGAAAATTAAAGCCTTACGTTTATTTTGGCGTGGAAAAGACCCTTGGAAACTGGCAAAATCTCACTCTCAATCATAAAAATTCTCATCGCTGATGTAATTAGTCAGTACAGAAACTATGTGTTAAATACCTCAAATAATTAAAATTTAGAGTTGCATTTTACAAGGTTACTAATCATGGGCATGTCATGGTTCGAATCTTAACCAGATTCACTGGATTAAAGTACGGATGATTAATCACTGATTCTCCCTTTATTTTCTACTTAATAATGTGGGTGCTCTTCTTTTGACCTACCAACTAATGACTTGCAACTCGAAAATTCAAGAAAAAAGATATCTCAATCTCGTCTCAAAAGTTAAAAGTGAATCTCAAAAATTAAGGAAATAAAAAAAGCAAATAATGGCCCTAGGAAATTAAAAAAACCAAACTGGGAATTTATTATTTCCAATAATACCGTAATAACCCAAAAATAGGCTGCATTTCCCCCCCAAAAAATAGCCTTTATTAAAAAAAATTGATTATAACTATTATTTTTCGATATCAAACTTTGACTATGTAAGCTGTTACACTACAAAATTAAATTATAAATGGTGTTCATTGTAATTATTTATCACTATTTTATTAAATGCATTTAAAATGTGTATGAGTTTTATCTCAAGTGTTTAAATGAACTATAAGACAATATAAAGGAAGCACCATCTCTAGGAGAACCCCACCCCTTTATTATTTTTAGTGACGTTTGTGTTTTGATAAAGTATATATATTTGGGGTTTTTATTTTTTCAGTGGTTGAAGTCATCTTTGACATGTTGACATCTGTGTGTGTTCCTGTCTCATTCACTTGTCCAATGAAAGATAGCGTGAATAGTGTAGAAAGTGCGGACAAGACTCTGGATTCAATTTCCACCCTTCATTCACAATCAGGGTTGAATTTTCACTCTACCGAGGTGCTTAGTAACACATCTATCGAGAACACATCAAGTCCATATATCCTTTTATAAGTTGATAGGACATAATCCTACACTTTATTATATTTGTTTGTTGCATACAATCCTCATCCAAATGAAGTCAAACTGAGAAACTGTTGCCAACATGACAGTTAATATCTTAATAATGAAACAAAGTGATTCTAGTGATTTTTTTTAGTCCGTCCATTGTTCATTATTATGAAAAGAAATGGTGTGGTCCAACTTTTTAACTTGCACAAAGTTTTATAGTTTGAAAATAAACCTTGAGAAATTTTGCAACAAGAGCTGAAGATACCATGTATGTAGTAATATACTTCATTACAGCATGTGTTGTGATAGTATTTTTTTAAATATTATTTTGGCAACGGGTCCAGAAAATGTTTGTATTCGATGATTTTAGTCAGTTTATATACATTATTTTGTCTTGCTCTAATGAGTTATCACCTGAATCGAAATTCAGATATTTGTTAAAAAATAAGAGGTTTCCTGCAGAAGAACAAATTGTTATTGCTACTTTCATAATATAAGAAAAACAACTTTTGTACAATCTTGATCATTCCTATAAACAAGGCCTTGTTGAGTACCATACCCAGATTTAATTTAAGGGAATGTTATGAAATGTATATTTGTAGTTTATTTGCCATTTTTCTTTTTCCCTCGCTCATTTATCAAAATATATTTGAAATTAAGTGTATTATGCATGTCATAATATGTTATTAAATACATATGATGGAATTGTAAAAGATGAAAAACAAATAAAAGTAAAAAAACTCTTCAACACATATTTACAGTGATCTTTACTTTTGTGTGTGCTACATTTTCTACAATCCTCTCATAGGTATTTCATTAATTTAAATGAATTTAGCTTTTAACTGTCATCTCTTGTAATCACTCATGTATATTGTATAATAATGTATATTTGTGTATAGGAGTATTTCTTTACCTTAGTCGAAGTTAGTCACTTTTTCCTCATAAAATCTAGGAGAAACAATCAGATCAAAAGAGGTTTTTTGTACCTAAGCAATTTGTATCTGTGTATTTTAAGCCCAGCTTTACATTAGAAATAGGATATTTCCAAACCTTTTTCTTTGATACCCATTCATTTCCAAACTTCTCTGTTTGATACACATTCATTTCCAAACCTTTTTGTTTGATACACATTCATTTCCAAACCTTTCTCTTTGATACACATTCATTTTCCAAACCTCTCTCTTTGATACACATTCATTTCCAAACCTCTCTCTTTGATACACATTCATTTCCAAACCTCTCTCTTTGATACACATTAATTTCCAAACCTCTCTCTTTGATACACATTGATTTCCAAACCTCTCTCTTTGATACACATTGATTTCCAAACCTCTCTCTTTGATACACATTCATTTCCAAACTTCTCTCTTTGATACACATTCATTTCCAATACCTCTCTCTTTGATACACATTCATTTCCAAACCTCTCTCTTTGATACACATTCATTTCCAAACCTCTCTCTTTGATACACATTCATTGCCAAACCTCTCTGTTTAATACATATTTATTTCCTTTCATTTCTCACCTTGTCACTCCTAGCCGCCTCCTCAGAAATGTCATCTTGCATGCCTGTATCCTCCTGCTCTTATCCGTTTCCTTCATTACCCAGGTTTCTGATACATACTGCAATATTGAGACATAGTACATCATTCCTTTGCACTTCTGCAGCATATCTCTACTCCAGACCAAGTTTCTGACACTTTTGTAAAGGCCTCTTCTTTCCTCCCACTTTCCTCAATATCTCTTTCATTTTCTCCTCTTACATGTACAAAGCTCATTAAAAAAATGTTATTAATATTACTATGTGTATTTAAAGGAAAGTTGTGATGTAACCAAATATGTTGATCACAGATAATGTACATGTTTATAATGTGTAGCTTCACTTGTGATAACTGGAAACGTGCTTATAGTTACTATATAAAATATAGTTTTGTTGATTCCACTATTTGATGTATAAAAATCTTCCTTTTTACTACAATTCCATTTCCAATTCAATTACAGATCTTGAAAAAATTTATGAACATAAGAGGAAATAGTAACTAAATGACAAAATATTTTTGTTAAAGCATTTATATAGAGTAACATTCATCCATTCAGTTAAGTGTAAATTTGAGAAGGATTGAATCCTATATTTCTCAAATCCTAATCTTAAAAATCTTTTTTCGAATCTCAAATCTAAATTTGAATCCTAAAAACTTTAAAAAATAAACAATTTTAGTTAAAGTGGAAATATTTAAAATTTAATAAAAAAATAATTGTTTTTAGACCTTAGTGCCACTTAAAGTTGATATTTTGTTTATGTCTATTAAATCATAGAAACAAAAGAACACTTTTTTAGTAAATCATATAAACTTTTTTTTTTGTGATTTTGTTAGTCTTATAACTAACTACACAGGTCTATATAATTCTTTTTACCAATTGCTTAATATTGTTATATTAAGTCAAGGTATTCATAAATTGTGTTCAAAGTACTTTTTTTAAACGATTTAATACAATAGTATTTGAGGAATCAAGTATTCAAGCATCCCATTTTTAAATTAAATTAATGTTTTTGGATCTTGTTTAAGTTTGCCCTATAATATTGTACCAAATAAGCAGACAGAAAATAAGTTTAAATTCAACATTTGAAGAAGAAGAAAAATCCCTAATCTGATATTTTCCTGACAGATCATTAAGAATCCAAGGGTCCCATCCCAAAAATAATAGCTAAACATAGTGTAGGGGCCTACACTTGGTTTACCTTGACGGACTACACTATGTCCTCGTCTTATAGACTGTTTCATAGTGGAACCATGCAAGGTAAGCTGGTTAACTTAAGTCTAAAATAAGACTACCTCAAAGGGTGAAAAGAGGTTTTTTTTTTATAAAAGATAAATTGAAACACATTGAATTAGTGTGTTTTCTTCTGTGACTATTTGCTGGTAGAATCAAAGTCCACTTATTTGATTAGTTTTATTAATCCATAGTTAAGAGTTACAAGTTTTTTTTATTAGTTTAAAATGTAGTTATATATCATCCAGGATTATTTAAAAATTGATAATATTATTTACTTAGCATACTGAGGGAGTTCAAAAAAGATGAAAAGCTTGTTTTATTTATTTTTTCTATTTAAAATTAATTTTCTTTTAAATAAAATTACATTTTATATTAATGTCAATAGTATATAGGCCCTATTTCTCATAGCCCTATGATTCTTTAATTTTTTTATCATTGTGTTTTACTACTTTTTCAGGCTATACACGTTATATATAAAAATTACTCTAATCGGGTAAGGATTCAGGAGGAAGCATTTTAGAAGTAATATACCTGCAATTATGGGGAAGGAGTGTGGGAAACCATCTAAAAAAACACCCTTATTAGACCGCACAGGGATTTGAACCCCAATCTTCTCGTCTTCAGGCCAGTCTAACATGAGAGTGACACCTTAGAGTGATTAGACCATTTGACCACTGAAGTGAGTTTCTTCAAATTAAAGTCCTTAGTGTTACTCTTCCTTACTCCATTAAATGAACTGGAGAGATCATATTAGGGCCTATATCTTTTGTTTTATATTTTATTTTAACACAAAAATAGGTCATTCGATTAATATGAACTATTTAATGAAATTTTTACTTAACCTAGTCTATTTATTTTCAACTTGTGACAGAATGTTGAACAGGTATTTGGTTAAATATACATAAATTACGTGTATGTTGTTAAATTTGTGTTAAATAAACATTTAGCTTAATGTGAAAGCAGTAAATGTATTTAGTTGTATTTAAAAGAAACATTTGATTCTATGTTAAAGGTGTGAAGTGTTTAATATAATCCAATGCTATACAAATTTTATATTTGGCAATGAATTAAATAACATAAAATGCTAGATATTCAATATCTATTTTGAGACATTCATGTCTAAACCAACCTCACAGATATTCTTTATGAAGTGTTTTTTACTGTAGGTGATACTCATAATTCATAAATAAAAAATAAATTTCAATCATTTTAAAAAATACTGTTATTTTTCGATATAAAATAATTTTATATTTTTGTTACACTTTGAACTGAGTTTTCCATGACATATTGTAAGAGTAAGTTATAGATTATATATATATAAAAAAAAAAGTTGTAAATATGTCTGATTATCTTTTAATTCGCAGATATTGATGAAATGAGAAGTTAAAAACTGAAAATAAATATTTTTTTTTTTCACAGACCCTAGTACTGAAATTATGAGCTTTGGTGATTTTCAATATTACCTGTTTTTTCTCTTATTATTTGCCAGTATTTTCATAGCTGAGATAACCACAACGATAGTATAAAACAATATTTTCCAAACTGTTGTCCCATTAGGTTTTATTAATAATACAAAAATATATTATAATGATAGCTTTACTACCCTTGGGCATGGGTTTGTTTAGCTTGTCACTAACCTTTATCGGCATTAAGAAATATTGCTTGTATTTTATACTGAAGTGTAGAGAAACGCTGCATAGAGCTTCCTTTGAACCTATCATCACATGTGCAGTAGAAACATGAACAATGAATGGAAGAGAGACTATGAAACCGGAGCCCATGGGATTGAAGTTTTTGAGGAGCATGCTAGTTGTCACAAGGAGAAAAAGATTATAAATGAAGAAGTTTGGCAAGAGTTTGACTACAGAGGGTACATGAGATAATAGAGAAAGCAATAATGAGATGGTATGACCATGTAATGAGGGTGTTGGCATACATGAGATAGTAGATTAAACAAGGCTGATCGGTAGGGTTATATAATGAGGATGTTGGGGTACATGAGATAGTAGAGGAAGCAAGGTTGAGATGGTATAGTAGTCATGTAATCAGGATGGAAAAGGAAAGAATCCAAAGGAGAATTTTGGAGATAAAGTATGTAGGAAAAAACCATAAAGGAAACTAATAAAAAGATGGAAGTTTGGTGGAAGAACAGAGGGAAATTGAGGCATTTTACTAAACTGATCTGGCCACAGGCTGGAAACATTTCATGATGATCATGATGATGCTTTTACTTTATAAGAAGCGGATATTAGTAGCCCCTTGTTTTTAATAAAGAACTGATTAGGCTATGGCCTTGAAAGAGTTACATGATTAATTTATTTTACAAATTCAAATCTTTATTTAACCTGTGACTCTCAAATTCGATTACACATATCTTGGAAAAAATTGTCAACTTAAGAAGGAAAAGAAAAGAGAAATAATTAGGTACTAAATTTTAACATTTTGTTGTTGTTGTCTTATTGCCTTCATAATAACTTTTATATATTCGGTTAGGTTTTAAATTATTAGTCTGGGGTCTGGTTATTAAGTTTGTTTTATAATTCTATTGAAGCTGAGCCAGCAATTTACAAATGACTTTAATAAAAATAACATTTTTTTAATGGTTAATTTGATATTTTATTTTTTCTTTGAATCTTGAGTCTCCTTAAAGATTTGAGGATTCGATAGTCCTATCTCTAGTTATTAGCTACAGAACACCAGTGTTGCTAATATGTGTGGGGGCGCAGCTCCTATTTCACATAGCCATTGTTTTTGGTTTGCTTTGCACTGAATAGTTTCTAGACCAACAGAATCATATGTGGCACCCTAAATTAAATCATTGTTAGAACTAAGAGAACAAATTTAAAATTGATTTTATTTGATCATCTATCGATTGCCCAGCAAGGATTAATCACAGGAAATAAAAGCGATATTTTGTCAATTGAAACACACATATATTTTTTATTGTTGCATACCTCATGTTGTTTTTTTCTTTTGATCATATAGCAAACACAAAATAATATTCAAATGTGTACATACTAGCTTATAACTATATAAATATGTTTATCTCAAATTGAATGAAACTATTCCTTGTTTGACTTGCTCAATTGTCTAAAATATATGTAGAAATATGTGACTCGCAAAAAGTAGTTTTACTAACTTTAATGTTATTTAAATCATTATTTAGATGTAATTGTTTTTTTAATATGAGTTACTTAAGACTTGACATAATTTATAAAGTGTTGTATTTTGTTTTGTATAAAAATAATTTGTCATTTATTTGTGTTTGTATTGTTAACTTAAAATTTTTTCCAACTTAGGGGCCGTCATTAAATTACATAAAGCTTTTTTTCCATGATTTTTTATTCCCCACATAAGGGAGTATCATACTTTAATATTTGGTGATTTAGATTATTTTGATTGTTAAATTATTTTTAGACATAAGGATGGGTAATAAAGTGTGTGGTTAGATTTTGTTTCACTATAAACATTAACCAAAGAACCTTACGTAAGATAGATTCTTACCTCCCTCACAATGAAATGTAAGAAAATACTTAGCGCTTCCCCCTCCCTCTCCAAAAACAATTCTTGCATAGTTTAAGGATGGCCCCTAAAGGAATTGAGTATTAATCTAGCATAGCAAATTGAAACAATTCAGGTTCACTTTTTTTTATGTATTTTTTTTCTTTCTTAAGATCATAAAAATAATATTTCAGTGCTTAAAGACAGCCAACACTGATTTCTGATACACTCCCCCTTGATATGCACTAGATTCAATAAATCTCCAACTTTATATTTCTATAGACAAACAATAATAAAAAACTGACAAAATTGAACCAATACTATTTTTAAAAATAAATAATTGTTATACATATTTGGAAGAAGATACATGAAAGGTGGATAGAAAACATGTAAAAGGAACAAACACAAATATAGCTTTTACAATGAAAAGAAGAACACAGTTCACACTTTACATTGCTGCCACTGGACAAAGAGATAATGGCTGCCTTTGGCATAAAATCGATTGTTACCTCCCAACCTAGGTTTCATTCTATCGGAACTCATCAGGAGCCAGTGGGAAATTTGTAAAGCAATTTCCAAAAAAGAGAAAACAAAAACAAAAAAAAAGGGAGAGAAAGTAAATTGAGACGACACATAGATAGGATCATGTAAAAGGAAAAAATAACATATAGGACAAACACAGGAAATTAGCATTGGATACAAATATTTAATATATATCTATCTATAAGGAAACATTTGTTTCGCCTATGAGGTATTTTACTACACATATTTGGAAGAAGGTATAGGAAAGGTGGCTAGAAAACCTATAAAAGGGAATGAACACAATATGACTTTTACAATGAAAAGAAAAACACAGTTAACGCTTTACATTACTGCTACTGTACACAGAGCTAATGGCTACCCCTTGGAGAAAATTGATCGTTACTGCCCAATCTCCTGAACTAGGTTTCATTGTATCAGAACTACCTCCTGATGAGTTCCAATAGAATGAAACCTAGTTCAGGAGTTTAGGCAGTAACAATCAATTTTCTCCAAAGGGTAGCCATTAGCTCTTTGTACAGTAGCAGCAATGTAAAGCTTTAACTGTGTTTTTCTTTTCATTGTAAAAGTCATATACTGTTCATTCCCTTTTATAGGTTTTCTATCCACCTTTCCTATACCGTCTTCTAAATATGTATAACAAAATACCTAATAGAGCAAAAAGAGGTTTTTCTTAAATAGATATAAAATAAATAATTGATGTTCTCAACAAATAATTTAATATAGAGTAAATATGTAGCCTATACACATAGGTAATATATTATTTATAATATAATAATTGTTAATGTAAAATCACTAAAAAAAACTATTTCATATTTTTTCAGCCACATGAAATTACTTTTAATGGTGTTTTGATATATATGATATAGTTTATATGTTTTATGTACACAGATTAGTAGGACTCATGCAAAGTAATTTTAAAGCTCTAAAATAAACTATTAAACATACATAATTACAGTTGTTGTTTTATATATAATTCTAATTAACACATAGCATTACAGTTTTTATTATTACATAACTGCAGCCTGCCAAATCTTAACGCTTTATATTACCAAGTATACTGGACATTAGTTTCGGTTACACCCCCGTTCTCTTGTAAAGGTACATGTAGCTACAGTTACCAGAACTACAAAATATAGTACAATAAATTGAATAACTCACTTGTAATGTTAAACACATCACTGCTTAAAATTAATTACGTGAGCAAAAAACCAAATCAGCAGATGTCATTTGTAACACTTTGTCATCATTTAAAACATACTTTTAATTAGTAATGGGTCAAATCCTCAATTTTACAGATCTGAATCTTAAAAAAAGATAATATATATATAAAAGCAGTTTACTTTACTTCATTAACTTTTAACTTGTTGTAGAAAATAGTAACAAAATGTTTAAAAAAATATGTAGTTATAATGCATTCATTAAAACATTTAAACATTATATTAAGTGGTAAATTATTGGTATAGGGCAGGCATGTTCAATCCGCAAGCTGCTCGCATCCTCCAAGTTTGTTGTGTGTGACCAGCCACCTCAAACTTAAATACTTCAAATTTCATTAAAAAACAAAACAAAAACAAATTAGGCTCTTGGCTCTGATGTAAATAGTCGCTAATTTTCATAAAGCTTCCAGAATTGTAAGTATAATGTTATAGGGATGGATGAAACAGTGATTCTCTGATATCAGTGATCACCGTGACAGTGTTACTAAAATATCGATGATTTATACCAGTGATTTTTCACTGTGTATTGCCAGACAGATATTTTGTCACTGTTGCAGTTTGTTACAGTATTGATATTGTATCCAAGTCACTTCTCTTGTATTTATTTGACTTGTAAAACTGGTATATGGGCCATACATTTTCACAGACGCTGCACGTGTGGTGTTATAGACAGAGAGGTTCACACTTCATAGCTCATCCAAACATATTACATTTGAAATACTCCAAATAATTCCTTTATTTGGTTTATGCGTAAATGTGTGATTTAGTAAAGCAAATTAGTGATAAATCCTATGTGATGATATTGTAAATAAATTCTGTTTAGGGAGATAAGGTTTCCGCCATTCAAAGTGATCAAATAGAGGCTCTTTATCAAATAATTTATTAAAACATGAGAGTAAAGGACATGATACTGCTACTGACTGCACCTGTTAGTTACCATATGGCCAACTGATATTTTGTCAGTCACGGTCACTGCTTTCACAATCCATAGTGCTCGGCTGTCCCCATCAGACGAGCATATCGCAATACACCAATCGCTGATATCTCAATCATTGATACTTTTGAGTTTAGTAACTGGGAGTGCCTGACGGTGACCAGAGAGTATCAGTGAAAAAAATCACGGTCAATGATTTATCGCCCAACTCTATAATGTTACTTGTGTATGTATTGGTTAAAAAATATAAATTATTTGTTCATGTTTTTATTAGATTTGGGCATTAGATCCTACAAATTTCATGTATGGCCCCGGCCTATACCCCAAAAACTTATGTGGCCTTCAGCTGGGAAAAGGTTGAACACGCCTGGTCTAGGGATCTGGATGTCAAGTTTGTCCTATAATTTTATTGGTCTGAACAACAAATAAGCAGTACTAGATCTCTAAAACAAATTACAATTAAAAATTTGAATCTAAAAAAAATCTCAAATTTGATATATACTTGAAGACCCTTAAGGATATGAGGATTTGACTGTCTCATCCCTAACTGTGATATTTCTGTTTTGTTATGAATCAAATCAAAACTTCTATGGACACTGTATTTATGTATTTCTATCTAACTACTTTTATAGGGAATTGACTTCAATAATAGAAACTGTATTTGTTTCAGGTCGACTTCATCCATTGTAATTGATTTGGGCCCATAATAGAAATCGACCATAATTATATTAAACCAGTTTACAATCTTCAATAACATTAGATTATTTCAAAATAAAAAGACAAAAACACTGCAGCATTTAGTTTCACTTTGCTTTATAACAGAAAAAGGGTCAACTACACAACAAATTAGTTACATTTTTTCCTACATGGAAGAAGGTATATTGAAGAGAGGATTGGAACACGATTTTATAAAATGTTTTAATCATTTTAATGTGATGAAATCATTAAGAGCTTTGCTAAAACAACAATCAATAGGGGTTTAATGTGGTTAAAGTGAGAATTGAATAACTATTTCAATTCTTGATTCTTTTATTGACTGGTTTTGGTTACAGTATGATAAAGCATTCCTGGGAATTTTGGAGAGGAAACTGGATTTACAAAGTGGTTTCTAAAGAGTTGAGATTACACATATTCTCTAATGTAGGTAATCCAAAATTTATAAATATGGGTACAAAATGTAACTGAGAAGTTAGCATACATTTAAGAGATTAATTAGTTAGTAAATTACATTGTGGACTTGAAATATAAGGAAAAACCTAAATATCTCTGCAACTATTTCAAATATATATATATATATATATATGTAAATAAATAATATACATAAACTGACAGAATAATCTTTATAAACATTTAGCTGGTTTAATGATTGATGCATGAACACACTTGAGTTTGCAAAATTACTTCAGGGAATATATATCATAACTAAAATTCTTTATTTGAGGATGAGTGTGCATGATACAGGAGTATAGTGTGTAAAGAATAACGTCAAAGAATTATATAACAGACTACCATTCACATTATCGCAGAATCCATATTTTCTCACTTTATACTCTAAACGGCTCATTCTATTGAGTTTGAGTCTGACCCAGAATATCGATAGACTCAATCCAAATAGTGGCATTGAAGACAGATTTACCACAATATATTTTTATGACCTTCAAGCTAAATGTTGTTACAATTTGTTTAACACATTCTTTTTCTCTTAAGAATATCACCATATTCACAATCATTTCACTGACCAGGACAATATAATGTCAATAAAGTCATGTAATTTATAAGGGTAGCTCAAAGACATTAATTTTCTTTAGGTAGTAGCTGCAGATTATGTCCACCTACATGAAATAAAGTTTTGCTTGTTAGCATCTTAGTTATGGCTTTTTTTTTCTGTAGAGATGGTGATTTAGCCATTACCAGAAGACTTATGCAAAACCTTATTCTTATATAGGGGGACATGTCTAGCGAAAGTGAGTGACTGACTTAAATAACTACTCTTGTGATCAAGTTTCAAGTCTGGTCATAAATTTATAATTTCACTATTACTCTCATCATTGATAATTAATTTAATACAATCAAAACTATTTGTCTTCCATGTCCTCTTTTGCTGCCTCTCAAAGGGATTCATTCACTAAGAAAAACACCAATGAGAAATAATTATTTCCTTTGGGGAAATGGTAACTAGAAAAAGGAATGAGAGAAGTCTGCTCTTTCCAAACAAACCAATACTTGTTTTACCATTGATTTAGCTCAAGTCATAATTTACCACCTGAATTAGATACCATGCTCCTAATATTGTGTTGATTAATTCAACATACAGTAAATTTCTGGGCTAAACAATCTACAATAATTAATATTATTCATTAAAAAATATTTTTTATAGTCATAGATGCCTTGATAAATCAATTGAGAAGGCTAATTTTTCAAATTTTTAAAACGTTCCCTTTTGGATTGGTATCTTTCTTAACGATCAATAAAGTAAAATCCTTATGTTGAAGTGTCAAATACACTTTTAGAAACCCATTTTTCTGTTTGTAACTGGAGATATTTTCACACAATCTCTTTATCGTGTTTGTGGTTAATTTATGTTTTTAATAAATCATAAATACACAGCTGAGCATCAACATGAGCGTAATATTTAACTATATTTACTTATCGCACTACTTTGTTAATATAATTTAATATATACCATTAAATTAAACAACTCTTAACATGGGCTCCAAAGATGGTCAAATTAAATTACTAAAAAAAAAGTTTTCAATCCAAGCTCCCAATTTTTTTAAATGCTTGAATAATGGAACACTTTAACTAATATCACACAAGTGTTTAGTAGGATCTTAGAAGAAAGAAAGTTTTTACCAGAATCATACTATACCACCCACCAGTGTTAGTAAATCTATTTAAGGGGTTGGAGGTGGAAATGTTATTTGTACTTAAAATTTAAACTATGATTAAGTAACTAAATTAATGTGGGTATAAATACATATTTGTAACTATAAAAAAAATAGCAAAAAAATTATTTTGTTATTGAGAACAAAAGAAAACATTTTATTAATAGATAAAAGAAGTGTCATAAAACATATGTTTATAATGACACAGCTATTGATATTAGCTCTTGATTTCAAATCAAATAATTGGCATGCACTCAGATTTAATTGATACTAATGTACATATTTTATAGTGAAGCTCACACCAGCGGTGCACCCAAATGAGGGTAAAGGGGCCATTTGATTCTCCTAAAACAGCCATTAATTTAATATTCACACATTTTCTTGACCTCCAAGGTGGAAGTGTAGGGGGCAGTTTGCAGTTTTTATAGCAAAAATTTTTTTTTGTCTAAATAAATCAAATAGGTAGTGTTCCAATAGAAGCATACCGGTAAGTGTTTAGTTTTCTTCACATGGTGACATAAATGGTTATTGAATATCTGTCAAGGTATGTCCTGAAATGGAATGACATCGTTTTCTTTTCATTTAAAAAGTTGCTCATCTAATACCTACTGCTATTTTCATAACAGATATTCAACAACTGTTAATATCACCATGGGAAGAAAATTAAACTCTCTGTTTGTTTAAAAACAAAATTGGATTTATTTTGTCCAAAAAAAATTGTTATAAAAAGTTCAAAAACACTGACCTTTTCTCGTGTCCACTTCTACCCTACCTTAAAGAACAATGCCCTCTAAACTTACCTCCCCTCTAATCAGAATATTATTCGGGCTACCACCTTTATTGAATCCCCCCCCCCCCCTTCAAA
>CABFVZ010000016.1:437963-449156 GCA_902151445.1 Timema monikensis | reverse complement strand
GGGGGGGGGGGGTAGGATGGCTGACGAGGATATTTTAACCATTGTTGACGGTAATTCTCGTTTTTTTTTCTTTAGTAGAAAGGATCGTGGAGTTTTAATAGTGTTCTTTTAGTTTGTGTTTTACTTTAACAAATTGTTAGTCATTGTGATTTTATACAATTATGCATCAAAGAATCTCAAAAGTTAGGAGTGTGATTTCACCATTTCAAGATGATTTAGAAGGAAAGTGTAAAATAAAATATATTTTCTTATAATTTACTAAATCAGTGGCGCACCCATCCATTTACTTTTGGGGGAGGCATTCAATCAAGAATGTAGCAAGGATTACATTTTGATAGAGAGAGTGGGTTTGGGGTTGTACAGCCTCATAAGCCTTGAAGGCTGAGAATATTTACGAATATTAAATGCTTTTATAAATAATTTGGAGTAGTTTTATAATAATTAAGAGATTTAAATAATACAAATGGTATCAAAGCTATTATTTGTATGTTTTTTTTCAATTGTTAATTTTGTTTGTAATGGTAAACATTTTGGATATTAGTCTTAAGTACGAAGCCTGATCTTAAAATGTAGCCTATACATTCGACAAATCTTCAATGCTAAATATTTTAGTTATATTTAATATTATTTAAATTTCTACCAACAATATTTGTGGTGTTGGGGAAAGAGGTGGGGGGGAGGGGTTCAAATACTCCGTTTGCCCCACTCCCCCTTGGGTGCACCACTGCTTACAGCGAAATATATGTGTTAATATCTTAGCAATAAACCAATGACATAGCGATAGAGTATTAACAGTCCGAGAAAATCTTCCCTTGTATTAGTCAGAGATTACACATCTAAATAGCTTCTGGAGCATAAATTCTCAAGTTGGGAGACTCGTTTGTTTCCAAGCAGCATTGTGTGTGATAAGTTAGGCTTTAAGAAATAGTTTTAATTGCAACGTGAGTTTGACAATCCACCTGATTCCCTCTCACCAAGATCTGATGGACGCTTGATCGATGTATCACTTCATTTTACTCTTATTATGATTGTTTGATTTGAGTATTGATAACTGTGTGCTTTTAATTACACTAGGCTAATTGAATAGGATCTGTCTCTCTTATGCACTCAGAAATGTGTGTAGTGGTCTAGTGGTCATAGGTTCTGGCTACGGACCCATAGGTCCCGGGTTTGATTCCCGGCGCGTCCAGATTATCTGGGAATCAGTGGGTCTGGAACGGGTTAGATTCAGCCTAGGGTGGATAAATAAGAAGATACTTAAATAAAGTTATAGTGGCTCCGGTATAGAAAGCCGAGATTAATGGCTGGAGTCATTCGTTGTGCTGACCACATGACACCCTCTATCTGCAAGAGTTGGCACTAATTCACCAAACAGTTTGGTAGCCACTCGGTAGGTATAGCCTGAATGCGGGCTGACACCATGGAGTTACCTTTATTACATTTTGAGTGGATGATAATCATCGTTATGGATAAATAAAAGAAGAGAGAATATGGGAGTGAAAAGGGGTGGGGGACCTTAAAATTTTCTAAGATAGCATACAGTTAAAGGGAAATAATAAATGTTCGAGAACCACTGTTCTATATGGACACATCTTCAAATACATCCCTTGAAATAATCCCTTGACGTTCTTGGACAACAGTGGTTGAGGGTCCTCGGCCCCCAAATCTCCGTTGCAACTTTTAGAGTACAACATACCTATTAATTTTTCTCAGAATACGCCACTGATTTACAGTACTAATTATAAAGTAATTGTAATATATCATAATTGGAGGATTGAGGTGGAAAATCTGAATGAGAGAATGAGCAGGAATACACTGAGATGGTTTGGATATGTTAGGAGGATGGAAGATGAAAGGCTATCAAAGTACACAAAGGAAATGAGAATGATTGGAAAGTGACCTAGGGGGAGGCTCAGACTGAGATGGTTGGAGTCAATTAAGAACAGTGTGAACACAAGAAATTTGGACTAACATTATAGTGGAGGCAGAGTGGTGGAGATATGCCATGACCTGGCAGAGGCCGGATAGTGGGAAATGATGATAATGATTATGATGATGATGATGATGTAATATATCAACAAAACAATTACTCGCATTGGTGATTGTATAGTGTTAAGACGCTATTATCGCAATAGACTAGACTGCCGACGACGAGGAGATATTGGTTTTATCACGTTCGGGTGTACCGAGGGGGGTTTTCCTAAATGGTTTTCCACCCTTTCTCCCCGCAAATGTGGGTACGCCTCTTCTAGATTCAACCTAACTCATCCCTAGCCTATAAGCGTATAACCTGAATGAGTATTAAGGCACGATGATAATAAAAATTACTATAGTCATAAAATACATAGAAATTTAAAAAACAAACTAGAAAATCAGTTTTTTGAGGTAGGGATATGCTAATGCCATGTCCTTTAATATAGTATTAAAAAACATCCAAAGAAAACACTGTACAAAATAAAATAATAAATGTTGATTTATCAGTAGAATTAAAGCGCGTGTTGTGCTTAAGAAGAAGTGACAAGCAACTATGATCCTTATTGGTCATGGAGTTTTATGGAAAGTGAAACCAAGTTACCGGAGCAGGTCCTGGACACTCGTACACCGTGTAGTCCCCTTCCTCGTTCTCCTCCTCACTGTCTGCTTCTGACAAGGAGCCATTGCGCTCACTGGTGGCGCGACTTGACCTGAGAATACACTTTCACTCATGAAACAAAGACTAGGATTCTCATATAGCTACTTTAATAACAAACTTACTACTATCAAGACATTGACTACATTCAGTGCTGATAGCTCAAACCCATTGTTGGAACATACAAGGTGTCCATTCGTTATAAGCTACTAACTTACTCTAATCCATTGTTGAAACATTAAATATATCTATCTATTTAATAATTAAAAGCTACTAGTTGTTAAAACTGGTTGAAACATTAAATTCACCTACTCCTTCTATTCATTATAAGCCACTTGTCGGCTCAAACTAACTGTTGAAACATTAAATGTGTCTATGGTACTCCATTAATTAATTATTATAAGCTGCTATTTGGAATAATGATCTATTTGTTTAAATTATGTATTATATTGGATTTTCAAGACGAGTAAACGCTCGAATAATATGTTTGTATAGATATTATGTGTTCTAGTAGATTGTCAAGACCAGCGAACGATTGAATAATATGTTTACATACATATTATGTGTTCTAGTAGATTGTCAAGACCAGTGAAAGCTCGAATAATATGTTTGTATAGATATTATGTGTTCTAGTAGATTGTCAAGACCAGTGAAAGCTCGAATAATATGTTTACATACATATTATGTGTTCTAGTAGATTGTCAAGACCAGTAAATCCTCATAGAGGTAAACTTCCCATTTCCCAATGACCTGCCAACATAAGTCTGGATAGTAACACTCACGTCTCCATGGCCAGTATCTGTTGTTTCTGATGTTGGTAGTGGTACATCTGCGCAGAGTGGGCTAGGCGCCGGTCTCCGGTGGGGGAGGCTTCTTTGTTGGGCCCGGTCACGCCGTACGCTGGGTACTCGACATCTGCCGCCGCCTTCGTGTTTCTGTGCCACCTGCAAAAACCCATCATCCGACTGTATTACATCACCCGCATCGGTGAGACTGCGGACTTAATTTTAGGCTCAGGTTTCGCCTATTATGTGGTTTGAATATCTGGAAGATGCGGTTGAGGTCATTTTTACTTAAATAGTTTCCAACTGTTTCTCCATGAAGATGTGACTGGGTACATTTCCCCTCAAATTCTACCTTTCCTTCTCTCTTAGCCTACTGGGCCGGTTAAATTCAGATAGCCCGGATGGGCGGTAAGACGGGGTGGACCTTTTGTTATCACTGTGTTTCACTACTTGTTGGGGCTATACACACATCTCATATGAAGAGTACAGGGGGAAAACCCGCGTCGGTGGCGTAGTTGGCTAACGCGCTAGTCGTGTTGAGCTCGGCCGCCGAGGACGGGGAGATCAAGGTTCGAATCTCGGTCGGGTGAACTGAGGGTGGTTTTTCCTAAATGGTTTTCCACTCTCCCTCCACGCAAATGCGGGTTCACCTCCTCTAATTCAACCTTCCCAATTCCTAATCAATTAGCGTAATTAGTACTTAAAGCGTATAACCCGAATGGGTAGTAAGACGCGGTGCTAAATAATAATAATAATAATAATAATAAATACAGGGGGAAAAGAGACAGTCAAATTTTTAACTTCTAATGAGTTAGTGCTGCCATCTGTTAGACAACCATGATACCTTTATAATGTACTTTATATTACGGTTAAAAGAGGTCTCTGTCACATTTAAATTAATTTTAAAAAGTATTTGCTGGGGTTCTTATGGGGTTTGAGATATAAAAGTTGTCATGAAAAATGCGTTTATGTTGTTTGGGATGGGTAAAGTTGAATTTATAGCAAGTGTACCCATATTTGTTTGGAAGCAAAGTGGAAACTCACTTACACCCCCGCCCCCAAGTCACTCGTAAATCTTATTAAACACTTGAAAGATTTGTTATAGAGTACCTCCCATCAATATTTCAGATTTCTAAAACGTCATGGTTCAATTCTTACTGGAAGTAATAGTCTACTTATTTATTATAAATTACTATTTTATTCTCTCTGTTTACCAAGTACAAATAGTTCTGCATACAGGCTCGTTCTTCTCTCACATTAGTAAATATTTAAGCAAAATTGTACTACTTTAGGGTAAGTTAGTTTTCAAGTTTTGTGTTAAATAAATTATGTTCTTAGAAAGTATAAGCTTAGTAACATTATTTTTTTAAGAACGTGAATAAACTTGTAATTAAAACCGGTATATCACAAGATAATTTTTTTTACATTGGCTCAATATTGATCATTTTCCTTTACCAACAATTTTCACTTGAAATCACAAAGTTTGATTCAGATAGAAAGAAACTTTCTTCACAGTTATAAAAGTTACTAAAACAATTTTAAAATACTTTAGTTGTCCTGTCACTTTTGATAGATAATATTATTACTATTTTTATTATAATTATATTTTTTTTATTATTATTATTATTATTATTATTATTATTATTGGCACCACGTCTTACTAACCGTTCGGGTTATACACACTTCCGCTAATGTGTAATGGTAGGGTGATTGTAAGATGAAATGGAGGACCTACAGTTTAACGTGGAATCCGAACCATGGTGGAGGCCTGGCATCCCCCACATTAACAAGATGTCTTGTCAGAGGTGAAGGAAGGGTTTGGTAATCAGATAAATCTGTGCCGGGACCGAGGATTGAACCCCGGACCCCAGCACAGAAGTCCGAAGCCTTACCCCTAGACCGCCAGGTCACCCACGATAGATAATATCAATACTTATTAAATAATATTAAGAACATAGTATGTTGACCATAAAATAAATTGTTTATGATTTCTAAGCGTTCCTTCCTACCAGAATTCAACTATACTAGCTCAATCATTGATATATTCTTTTTCTAGCACGAAAAGTTGTAACCTTTCCGTTACCAATTAGAATGTGGTCCTATCTTATAGCCTGCACCAGGAGTTCCCAAACTTTTATTGAATGGCGTACCACCCCAATAATTTCCGTAATTTGTAGTACCACTATAATGCGGAACTTGTATTAACTATGGCGTCCAAGTATATAACAACACAGAATGCACTGGCTGTCTGAACTTGACCGGTGGTATAGTGTTCAGTGCACCTGTCTACGAACCTAGGGATTCCAGGTTCGATTTCCTGGCTTGTACCTTTGGTATTTTTCACTTAAAAGGAACTATCTCAACCGTCATCAGGGGTTGATAAATTAGGTTTAAGTTATGTTTAAGACTCCCACTAACCCACAACTTCATGTTCACTATCATCACATTGCCGGTACGTGTAAACAACTTCCTGTAGTGCATCCTGGGCAACGTTCTGTGCCACCAGAGAGGCTAATAGTCTATACTCCATTCACGGTAGGAATTACTCTCCGAAAGGTCTTTTTTCCTACCAATATCCTACTATATAATATATTTCTGGTAGGGAAAAAGACCTTTCAGAAAACAACTCCTACGCTGAACAAACAGACTTTACATAGAGGCGACCGAACGGGATGTAATGTCTCTCCAGGTCATATGTTCCATACGATCAAACAAAATACTACACCAAGTCAAGGTAAGCCCTTAGGGTTAGATAAAATGTTCATGGACATTATTAAGACTTATTATCTTTGAAAAGCTTGCAAGCATATTGTGTAACATTTATTTCTAAACAACTAATGTATTGTAAATTTTAATTACAAATAATAACCCATATTCTCGATAAAGAAAGTGATGTTATTTTAAACATTAAAATTAGCACAATTTTAAAGATAGCATAATTATATTATAGGACTATTACAAACTAATGGGAAACACATTATTTATTACAAAATTCTGTAATTTTAAAACAATCCTAATGAAAGTTTGAAAAGTGTTTTTTTTACATCAGTGAAGCAAGAAAAACATCTAAAAAAATCCTATTGCATGCACTACTATTATATTCTCACCCACTTTGTGCTCCATTTGACCAATCATACATTGGTTCTATTTCTCATACCTCACATGAGAACTGTATTTCCATTTATGCCTGGTCAATGATAATATTTTACAGGTTCTGTTTAAACTAACTCCGTCTACCCTTGCAACATTCCATGCCACGCCACTGCTACTCACTTGTACCAGGCTATTCCTATTCCAACGACCGCTAACACTGCAGCTGCGCTGCACCCCGCTACGATGGCTGAGAACAGGGAATCATGGACAGCAGAATAATGTAATGAGGACATTGTAAATATTACTAGCAGTCCAATTATTATCCAATGCTTTGCAGAGTATTTTCAGGCAACTCAGTGAAGCTTCAAAGAAAGTGGTTACTATGGTTACGGCAACAAAAGCTAATAATAGCCTAGATTAAATTAATATAACAAACCCGCTTCGGTGGCCGCGTGGTCTAACTCGCTACTCTCGTGTTGTACTAGACTGCCGATAACGGGGAGATTGAGGTTCAAATCTGTGTAGGTTGTAGGCCTACTAAGGGTGGTTTTTACAAAATTGTTTTCCACGCTCCCTCCATTTAAATGCGTGTTCTAACCAGCCCATCTCGTTAGACCCCATCCTTATCTTGAGTTAATTCTATCCAGTCCACCTCATCACACCTTATCTCTATCAAGTCTATTCTAATTCTATCCTCCCATCTGCGTCTAGGTCTTCCCAATGGTCTCTTCCCATTGGGTTTGCCAGTCAGTACCATGAAAATGGTTCTAGATTCTTCCATTCACGCTGCATGTCCTGTCCACCGTAGTCTACAAGACTTGATTATCCTAACAATGTCTTGTGATGAGTACTTTGTATGTAACTCATCATTATGTAACCCTCTCCACTCCCCAGTGACCCCATACCATTTTTAACCAAATATTTTCCAATGCATATTGTTTTCGAACCACCTAAATTTGTTTTCTTCGTGTAAATTGTAAGGTAAGAGACGATGTTTCACATATATAGAGAAGAACCAGTAAAATGATCGTTTTGTATATTCTGAGTTCTACATTCCTGGACACCAGGCGAAATGTCAACAACTTACTGACCGAGTAATGGAATGCGTTTCCCGACTGTATTATTCTCCTAATTTCCACTCTAGTATCGTTATTGTCAGTAAAAATTACTCCTAAATATTTAACATTATCTCGATTCATAGATGTTATCAATAAGTTACTTACTAACTAATACTATGATTATTATTATTATTATTATTATTATTATTATTATTATTATTAGCACCGCGTCTTACTACCCGTTCGGGCTATACGCACTTACGCTAANCGTTCGGGTTATACGCACTTACGCTAATGTGTAATGGTAGGGTGATTGTGAGATGAAATGGAGGACCTACAGTTTAACGTGGAATCCGAACCACGGTGGAGGCCTGGCATTCCCCACATTCACAAGATGTCTTGTCAGAGGTGAAGGAAGGGTTTGGAAATCAGATAAATCTGTGCCGGGACCGAGGATTGAACTCCGAACCCCAGCATAGAAGTCTGACACCTTACCCCTAGACCGCCAGGTCACCTAACTAATACTATTAATAAATATTTTTTTTTTTCAATGCTGACGACAAATAATTATATATTTGTATTTCCTAAGATTTTTTTAACACCACATTTCCATACTCGTTTGGGTTATACGCATATTTACTAGTGACGCTAATGTGGTAAGTATGAGGAAGGTTGAATTTAGAAGAAGTAAACCCACATTTGTGTGGAGGTATTAGAGTGGATAAACATCTAGGGTAAAAACACCTTCAGCACACCCAACCGGTATTCGAACCCCAGCATCATCGTCGGCAGTCTAGTCTATTATGAGAGTGACGCCTTCGACCGTTCGACCACCTAAGTCGGTTATCTAAACGTTCCTTCCTACTATAACTTTACCGTACTATTATTGATATAAATAATACCTCATTTACACGGGACAAGTTGTCTTGCGTGTTGATAGAGCCAGTAACTGAGGGTCAGCTACTGGCGTCGTGTAAACAGATAGGCCGAGCTATTGACCGTACGAGTAGGTCAGCAGCTGGCCTAGACAGCCAATAATATTTTTGTTTTACTGTCCACTGGCCTTCCCCCACTGGCTTAGTGTGAACGCCAGTGTTGCCAACTCTAAGATCCGGATACTACTTTTGATATAATTCATCCCCTGTGCAATCCAATTTTAGGATATTTTCTAAAAGTAATATCTTGTGACCCTGCTATAAAGTAGCAAATTTTACATCAATTCTTATTATTATGTCAGAAAGTAGTATCCTACCGGTAAAAATACTATATATTTCAGATCCCGGTACTATCGCTAGAAACTACCGAGTTGGCAACACTGGTGAAAGCACAGGTCTGTCAGTATCTGACCAGCCACCTGATAATATTCCACGTGATCGTTGTCAGCGTTTTTGATTTAATTGTTCCTATTCCTCAACTACTTATTTAAATCTAATAATTCATCACACAATATTTAAAAAAAATATCTTATTACCTTAAAAATAAGAACTATACGCTCTTCAGACATTTCGTGTCTTATTGACTAGCCAGTAGCTCACAAAGTGTAAACCATGCTTAATATTTCACCATTTCGGGGGAAGGGACAGAGATAAGCTCCTTCCCCCCCCCCCCTTCTCCCTCCTGAGAAATATTGGCTACATCTATGAAATTAATGTCCGTAAAGAAAATAACGAGTTGTTGCATTTGTTTCTCACCGATAAAATATATGTCCTCAGTGTCATCGATGGTTGCTGGTATGAGACTGCGTGAGACTCCTGATTCTGTATCTTCCTCCCGCTCTGACAGTTCTGGTGCTAGGGTGGTGGTGGTGCTGGTGGTGGTGGTCATCGTCTGGGGTTCCTCTGGCTCCTTCGCCACCTCAAGGTCCGGTACAGTCAAGATATCTGTAACATAACCTTAATGTATATTTATATATTTATTCTGAAACAAATACAGTTTTGATATTTTACTTTCTATTCAAAAACGGTATCGATACTTTTCATTCGAAAAAATACGGTATTTATACTTTTTTTCTGAAACAAGTATGGTATCGATACTTTTCTTTCGAAACAAGTACTTAATCCCTATTTCCTTAAAATACCACATCCCTAAATGTATTTTTTGTAACCATTTATTTGTTATGTTAAGAACGTAGAATAAAAGCCCATATTAAATATTAATATAATTCATCCCAATCGTTACCCAGCCCTCCCTAGTATAAGTACCTGGTAGGGCGCGCACCTCCTGATAGTACCGCGGGTCGGATGGTCTAACGGCGAAGGAGGACGCCTCATCTTGCTGAGGGAAGTGGTAGGTGAACGCTGGGCGGGGCTGAAGGGCCGAACCCCTTGATGTCAGCTGGGGGTGTTCCTCTGCGTACACCTCTCCGAGCATGTCGGCTAGCCGCTCCACCACCCATTCTTCCGGTAGATCTGCCACAATCACGAGACCATTGGACTTTAGAGAAGAGACCCTTGCAATGGTAACCGTATGGTATGAGGCGTAAGCTAGCCACCCCCTTCAATAGCTGGATGGTCTCTTGTGTTAGACATGGGGAGATCGAGGTTCAAATCACGGTTGAGTCTACTGAGGATTTTTCCTCTAAATGGTTTCCCACTCTCCTTCCACGCAAGTGTTAGTAGATTACCTTTTAACTGCTTCCTTCCTCATTCCTACCCCATTAGAGTAATTATAATATATACACATAAACTGAACCGGTAGTAAGACACGGTAATAAAACAAACATAAGCTTGCCTTGCCTGGTTCCTCTATGGTAAAACTAATATGATAGGGCCATAGTATGATCAATCAAGGTAAGACTTCTACTCTCTATATATCATGAAAGTTAACAAGTTTACTTTTCTTCTGTATTCAATAACCAAACCATTATGATTGTTAAGTACGGCTATATCCTCAACTAATAATCATAATTTTTAAATTGAAAAATTACACCTGGTCACGGAATAAAACCCAGGACATTTGGCAAAGTACGCCAATGCTCTTACCAGTGAACTATACAGGAGTCGTCCCGTAACCATGGTCATTCTTTACTAATATTTTTAGGCAGAGTTCGTGATGTACGTTTGGAAATTGTCAGCTACATATGAGTGATCAATTAAGATCGCGCAGTCACGCTCGTCAATCACTGATTCTACCATAAAATATGAGTGAAGATGACCCATGGGCACAGGACTACTCCTGAGTATTATTATTATTATTATTATTAGCACCGAGTCTTACTACCCGTTCGGGTTATACACACTTACGCTGTGTAATGGTAGGGTGATTGTGAGATGAAATGAAGGACCTACAGTTTAACGTGGAATCCGAACAACGGTGGAGGCCTGGCATTCCCCACATCTGAACTAGTAGAAAGAGGCGGTACTTAAAAAAATAAAATATAAACTATTCCTTAGTAAGTAAATGGCGTCGCTCGCGTATAAAGTCGTCGTAATGTACGAATATTAGCGTGTTTTTTCTAACCAACCAAACAGAAATATATTTTTATATATGTTTTAGCACCACGTCTTACTAACCATTTGGGCTGTATACATATTTACTAATTATGCTAATGTGTTAAGGATGAGGAAGATTGAATTTATAGGAAGTGTACTCGCAATACAAATCAAATCTCGAGGCTTTACATCCCCCC
>CABFVZ010000016.1:392033-437933 GCA_902151445.1 Timema monikensis | reverse complement strand
TTTATAGGAAGTGTACCCGCAATACAAATCAAATCCCGAGGCTTTACAGCCCCCCCCCCCTCCAGACAAGGATCAATTTAATAGCTTCTAGAGGCATCAAGTTTTCAAACATTTGCCTAGAGAAGCTCCCAGGATCCCTCTTTTTGGCTTGGTCCAAACCCCACAAATATATATATATATTGCTAAACCCCCTCCTAAACAATTATAGCTATTTCCCAAATGGTTTACCACTATTGACAACTTAGGTGGTCTTGGGGTAAAATGCTCGCTTTAGAACCTGACGATCGTGGGTTTCAAATCCACCCAGGGTCGACGGATTTTTCTTGAGTGATAATAAACCGTAGCACAACTTCCTTCGGAGGGGAAGTGTAGCCGTCGGTCCCACGTCGATTGTGTCATGTAAGGGAACCCTGGAAGATTTGTGAAAATACCTTTCCCAGTAAAATTGGTTGGCCCTTTCCTTCTCGCTCATAGAAATTCTCATGTGCTGATATAATCAGTCGGTTTGGAAAGTGCACGCTAAATAACTCAAAATAAATAGGGAGAAATATACTACTTTCTCTAAAAGAAAATGTGGGCACATTTAATATTAATTCTTCCTTCCTCATCTCTATTCTATTAGCGATTAAATTCGAATAGCTCGAATGGGTAGTGAGACTCACTGAAAAAAACACCTCATCAAAACAAGGCTGAGTAGTTGACTGCGGAATATGCTCGTTAGGTAAACAGATAAAAAAAAACACGCAACATTCATTATCACTACATAAATTATGAAAATGGTTGAAATGTGACACAAATGTTGCCATTTGTGACGGAAACAAGAATAAAATATCAAACAAAGCTCTCACCTTTTAGAAAATACAAACACGTTTTGGGTCAACATTGATAACATGTTGCTATATTATTAGTGTAATTTTGTAGGTGTTGATGTTATCTCTCAAAAGTGACAGCTGCAGATCATATGACTTGACGTATGAATACTTGAAAGTAGAGTAGCAACTTTTCCTAGTGTCAAATATGGCCAGTCGTAAGAAAATCAGGGTAGATCTAATTGTATCTATACGGACCTGGGGGTGGATAATTTGCCTATATTCCACGTTATTGTAAGTATACATTTTACATAAACTATAATACACGTCATGCCAAAATATTTACCACTTCATAAGCTCTTTATTATTGTAAAAATATATTAGAAATATCAATTAATTTGTATTTATAAAAATGTGTTTCGATTCAATCCAATTGAATTAAAAACATTTTTAATTGACAAATCATTTGTTATACATTGCTAATTCTAGTACACTTTTAAAATAATAGAGTTTATGAAATTATAACTATTTTGTCTTGACTATGTACTAAAGTTTCTGGGAAAAGTCTACTTACAATAACATGTAGATTATAGGCAAATTATTTATGTCCAATTCTGAGTAACATATATGTAAGTTTTTTTTTATCTGAATGTCTTACTCACTGTTGGGTGACATGGTGGTATAGGGGCAAGGTGTCGGACTTCTGTGCTGGGGATGCGGAGTTCAATCCTCGGTCCCGGCACAGATTTATCTGATTGCCAAACCCCTCCTTCACCTCTGACAAGGCATCTTGTGAATGTGGGGAATGCCAGGCCGCCACCGTGGTTCGGATTCCACGTTAAACTGTAGGTCCTCCATTTCATCTCACAATCACCCTACCATTACACATTAGCGTAAGTGCGTATAACCCGAACGGGTAGTAAGACGTGGTGCTAATCATAATAATACTCACTGTTCGGGTTATACGCATATGGAATTATTCTAATGGGTTAAGGATCAGTAAGGAAGCATTTTAGAGGTAATCTACCCGCAGTTGTGTGGAAGGAGAATGAGAAACCATTTAAGAAAAAACCACCCTCAATAGACCCGACCGGGATTCGGACCCCAATCTCCCCGACCATCAGCTGGCCAATCCAAAACGAGAATAATGCCTTACAACTATCAGCCTCTGAAGTGGGTAATATAATATTAATAATAATTTAAGGGGTGGAGTTAAACCCTTAAACATCCCTCCCTACCCTGAAATATAGCAGCTTACTGATTACACTATGGCTACACCATGGTAAAAACTCTTTAAAGTTAGCTTGGTACCTTTCAGGATAACTGGATTGTACATTTGAACATTCTCGTCCAGTTAGACCTATACACGTGTTTATGATTGAATCTCTTCTCATTACTGTTGTGAACGGTCGAATCGCCACGAGTTGACATGGTAACGACATTACATTGTAATTACTGTGGTTAACTAAAATGTAGTTTGTATTCAATATAGAACTGAATCAGAAATGTAAATTTTTTTCGAACCCAATTCGTCACCGTATTGTTGTGACATTTTGGGACACAATTACATTTGTGATTGGCGTGAGGGTAGACTGGGAATATTGAACAGACCTTGACACAGATTAAAACTTTTTTTTTCACGTATACTCTTTTATGATACGTTTAGTATGTATAAAATTGTGACATTGACATATATATATATATATACATACATATATATATATACATATATATATATATATATATATATATATATGTCAATGTCACAATTCGGTGTTTTAAGTAATTAGTGTTTTTGAAATGAATAAAATAACAGATTAAATATGCTTCCTGCAAATTACATATTTAGAGACCATTTTTAAATTTAACAAAAGTATAACATTATTTTAGAAATCTTTATGTATACCTTGATTTTATTACAAATAATATACGTTTGGAGCACCTTTTAGAAAATAAGAAATTATTTTATTTACTGTCAACATTGATAAAATGTTTCTATATCATTATGGTAATTTTAAAGATATTGATTATTTCTATCAAAAGTGACAGCTGCAGATCACATGACCTGAATTATGAACACGTGAAAGTAGATCTAGTAGCTTTTAATTGCTGTCATATATGTCCATTCATAAGAAAATCGGGATACACTATGAACAACAGTTTTTAATTTTACTACACTAATGAGATGGGGATGAGCAAGGTAGAATTTATAGAAAGCGTACCCGCATTCGCGTTATAGGAACAGTGGGAAACCATATAGGAAAAAAAAACTTTAGTAGTACATAAAACCGAAATTCTAAGCCCGACCTCGTCACCGGGGGGAAAAAAAACAGACTAAAACAACTGAGGGCAATATATTATTAAAACTAAAGACTTAGATAGTGATTTGATAATAAAGATGAATGAGAAAGAATAGGCTAAAAAGTTAAATTAAAGCAAAGTGATAATTAATGCGTTAAAACATTTTACAATGAGATTCAAAGCAATTAAATAAAAACATATACAATAATATGAGTCAAAGGGGGTAAGCTAATAGAGTACATTACATATATATGGTTGGCTATATTTAAAAGTAAGCCTGCAAGTCAAAAATATAACAAAACAATGGGTGTAACATGGTAATAACAATTAGAATGAAAGTTGGATTAATTAAAAATAAATAAAATAAATATAAACAATTGATACAGTTTTAAAAAAGAGTGAAATATAAAGCAGATAAGAGCATAAGTAAAATAATTTCATGAGATATAACGTGATTGAAAAATGTAGTTACGAGATGGTCATATAATATTATTTGATATAAGTGGAACAAAGTATCAGAATAATAAATTAAAAGGTTAAATTTAAATCATTAACATAGAGTGAGATTAAGTAGTTGAAAAAGGTAAAATTGGGTGATATGATATACTGAGAATTGACAATTATTTAAATTAAGCTGATAGATTACATAAAACATTAATGAATAAGTTAAAGGGGGGGGGGGGTGTAAAATAGTTCAAACCAGTTAAAAACAAAAGTGGAAGAGTTAAAATAAACTAATATAATGGAGGGTAAATTGATTAGAAACCTTTTAATTTCCAAGAGATTATAAAGAAATTCGTATAAACAGGTATCTAAGTCTTGTCTAGAAGGATTTTACGTCCCTTACTCCTTTAGCAGTGTCCTGTGTTGATGTTGGTTACAGGAACTATAATTTTCCGCAAACTACGTCCCGAACCGTCAATCTGTGCAACCATAAGGATTTTGGACAGTTGCAAACATTCCATTAACGATAGCAGTTTTGAGTAGCTATTAAACAACATTTGGGTAGACTAAGAAGTAATATGAGTCATGACATATTTAAATTTATTGGCTACGACAAATTAGATTTGATTTGCTACTTTCTTTGTGTGCCAACGTTTTATGTAGTTATAGGACTAATAAATGTATTTTTATGTGAAAATAAAGTTCATTGTTTAGTAGATTTAGATTTTTGTCACATGCGGCCCACTAGAGGCCTTACAGAGATGTCCATGTGGCCCTTGGGGAGAAATGCTCTCCCACCTCTGGACTAGACGGTGGCCCACTAGAGGCCTTACAGAGATATCCATGTGGCCCTTGGGGAGAAATGCTCGCCCACCTCTGGACTAGACGGTGGCCCACTAGAGGCCTTACAAAAATGTCCATGTGGCCCTTGGGGAGAAATTCTGGCCCACCTCTGGACTAGACGGCGTCCCACTAGAGGCCTTACAGAGATGTCCATGTAGCCCTTGGGGAGAAATGCTTGGCCAACTCTGGACTGAATGAACTTGACGTTTAGTCCTCGTGCCCACCGATGTCACGTGAGAAGTGTTTAAAAAATGTTTTTTTATTTTGGAATTTATTTTGCTTAATATAGTTACAAGCATTGTGACAAAAAAAAATAACACATTTAATTATATCTAGTATATTTTCAGTGTCTTCCAAATATAATTACATAATGAAAGTTAACATCGAGATGAATACAATTGTGTATTTGTTGGGCGCCACTGCTAGGATTTAAGAGAAAATAATAATAGCTTTACTTCGGCTAACTCAAACAGTGGCACGACGACTCTTAATAGTCGAGACTACTGGGAAATACTTATAATAAAACATGAACAATTGAAATAAAATGGATTGTTGACATAAAATGTACTAATTTAGACTACAATAAAACATATAAAATAGACAATTATTGAAACGTTTGTGGGTTTATTATTGTTTCCTTTTTTTTTACCACTTCTCAATCCTGCCTATGGAATTCCGAATAAGTATAATTCTAATCTAACAAAAATAAAATATATGGTATTACCTATATTCTTAAACAAAAATGTATCACTTAAAATAACAATTTCTGAACATGGTTGAATTTAGGAGTTTAGAACATACTAGGGTAAAAGAAAGATAATATAGGCTGAACTTATATAATATATAATTATAGTTTTGAGTGAAAAAGAAAAATAGTATTGTTGAATAAAGAGAAGGAAAAAATCAATATAATTAATATTTAGACATAAAATAAGATATTAATTAATTCTATGGAATAGATAACGAGTCTATATTTAGTCTTTTCTGAAAGTTTTTAAATGTGAATGTGGGGAATGCCAGGCCTCCACCGTGGTTCGGATTCCACGTTAAACTGTAGGTCCTTCATTTCATCTCACAATCACCCTCTACCATTACACATTAGCGTAAGTGCGTATAACCCAAATGGGTAGTAAGACGCGGTGCTAATAATAATAATAATAATAATAATAATAAGTTTTTAAATAAATCCTTGTTTCTTGATAAAGGAGAAAAATATAAATTTAAAGTTGAATATTTGGCTTGATCTCATCAATGAATTCGTCCATATTGAAACAGCATGAGTTTTTGAAATTTGTTTCCTTTTATTAATTCCAACTCGTCCACAGTTTAACGGAATAAACAATCTCTAGTTCTTGCCTATACACTTAACTTTCCATTTGTGTACTTTACTTTAAACCTATTGTTGCACTTTAAAAATAAATTTAATTAGGAGCCACACAAATTTTGCGCCATGTTAAAAATGACACCGAGGAAGAAGATCTTACTCTTCTTCAGAAATTGTTCCAAGAATCAAATTTAAAAACGTTCTATTTTATTCAAGTCCAAAGAGAAAACTAATATATTAAAACAAAAGATAAAATGTTGGCTATGGACTACGCTAATGTGTAATGGTAGGGTGATTGTGAGATGAAATGGAGGACCTACAGTTTAACGTGGGATCCGAACCACGGTGGAGGCCTGGCATTCCCCACATTCCCAAGTTGTAATTAATACACGTCTTGTCAGAGGTGAAGGGAGGGTTTGGTAATCAGATAAATCTATGCCGGGACCGAGGATTAAAACCCGGACCCTCAGAACAGTAGTCCGACATCTTAATCCTAGACCACCAGGTCACCTGCAATATTGTAATTATTGTAAAGAGTAAAGAAGGATGTTTACAATACATGTTTGCAATGTTACCACGCTATGCAGTTGTTTTTTTCCTGTGCTCTTTTTATATGAGGTTTCTCTCTATTGTGAGTTTTCGAATGTTCTACGGAAAATTAGAATGTTCTCCGTGACACCCGCTTCCCTGCCTTTCACGGCAATGCCATCTATAGACACACTAGCGCGTGATGGTGGTCTAATGAGACGTGGGATCGATAATCCCGCTTTCACCCCTCACCCACCCAGCTCCACCTCAGTAAGGATTTAACTGGGGTAGGACAAAGATCCGTGCTCATGCTGGTTTGGCACGGTATTACCATAGAGAAATGTGTGTTATTCTTTTTTCTATGGTATTACCGCACTCAGGAACGCAACGCGGGAAGTTACACACGCTCAATATTGTGACGTATTTAAGTGGATGCGCGGGTTAAGCTGCTACTCCCGCAATAGACTAGACTGCCGATGGTGGGGAGATCGAGTTTTGTATCTCGGTCGGGCGTATTGAAGGGTTTTTACAAAATAGGTTTTCACTCTCCTTCCAAGAAAATGTGGATACACTTCTAATAAATATTACCTTCATCATCCCTGAACCCTTTAGCGTAATTATTAAATACAGTAGCCCCATGGCTTCTTTGGTGCTGACTGACAGCTCACAGCTGACTTCTGACAGTTAACATTCAGGTATATACCTAAATTTTGACTGTCAGAAGTGACAGCTGCTAAGCACATGTTTTTACAGATCAGATGGTTTGGCGTATGACTACATAATTTGGTCTGGTAACTTTTCAAAGCCGTCAGCTGTCAGCTGTGAGCTGTCAGTCAGCACCAAAGAAGCGATGGGGCTACTCTAGACGTGTAGCCCGAATGGTTTGTAAAACGTGGTGCAAAAAATGACAACACACTGTATATCACACGGGATTCAAACCTTGATCTCCCCATCATTGGAAAGTCAAATCACGTGAGCTTTACACTTAGATAGCGTGTTCACCGATGTGGGTTATTTTCTAAAGTGTTATTTTTATCATGTTCTTGCTGTAGAGATTGAGTTAATGGATATATCACAATGTTCTCTAATCAGTCTACCGCACGTGTCTGGCTGTTAGCGCTGTAAGAGCAATATAGTGTTAGGGTCACGTGTTTCTTTCATACCTTCTGTATTAGACACTTTTACATTTAGGGAGGCATATATTTACGTACTTCTACTTAGGTCCTAAGACATTAAAATGGCTACCAAAACATATATAAATTTTATTGGAGTTTTTTTGAATTAATAATACATTCGCGAAGTAAAACATAAAATAATATTTTCTCCAAAAAGGACGATTTGAAATTCTAATTACTAAAAATAAAGTTCCACTTGTCTGAAAGATGTGTATTGCTCTTTAAAAAAATATTGGTCTTTGAACCGGCTATTATAACGGCCATAGTCGCAAATATTTAAAGTAAAAAAGAAAAAAAAAATATATTCAAGTAAATTAAATTTTATTTTTTCAACCTCATAGATTTGTTTTGTTTAGTATATATAAATGTATTCGTAGTTTTATATTTGTTGCACGATAACTTTTAAATTAGAGTTGATTTGTTAACTTAATGGCGTCGACTTGAATTCGAGCCATACCGACTGAGCGGCCGCTTTCTGCTGGCGAAGACAGTACTGACTTCTGCTGCTAGAGGGTGTCGTGAAGTCAGCACAACAAACTCCTCCGGCCCTTAATATCAGTTTTATGGACCGGAGCCGCTACTTTTTCATTCAATTAGCTCCACATTTGTCCTCACGAGGCTGAGTTGACACCGTTCCCGACCCACTGCTTCATACAAAATCTGAAAGCGCTTGTGATCGAACCTGAGACCCCTGGAACTGTAGCCAGGAACTATGATCACTATACCACAAAGGCAATTGGAGTTGATTTGCTACTATTTTAAAATAAAGATAAATCTTTTATTCATTTTTTTTGTTGACCTGGTGGTCTAGGGGTAAGGTGTCAGACTTCTGTGCTGGGGGTCCGGGGTTCAAGACTAGGTCCTGGCACAGAATTATTTGATTGCGAAACCCTTCCTTCACCTCTGATAAGACGTGTATTAATCACAGCTTGTGAATGTGGGGAATGCCAGGCCTCCACCGTAGTTCGGATTCCACGTTAAACTGTAGGTCCTCCATTTCATCTCACAATCACCCTACCATTACACATGAGCGTAAGTGCGTACAACCCGAACGGGTAGTAAGACGCGGTGCTAATAATAATAATATTAATAATAATAATAATATTTTTAAAACAAAATCCAATATTTCATTTAAGGAAATTATATCTTTATTTTGACCACAAATCAGGCTCTCTATTCTATTTTTTTTCTAAAACTCGTTTGAATGACAAATCAACAGACGAAACGCGTAATATTTCTTGTAAGCCAATGGCTCCAAGCGTATAATCTGGGTTCTATGAATCACCGGTGGACCACGGGGATTCTGAGAGATCGTTTGGGGTACATCTTACATTTCACTGTGAGGCCAAAGGGTTATTTATGGTAGAGGTTCCCAAACTTTTTTTAGAACGAAGGAGCCATTGCACCAGAAAAAATACCTGTGGAGCCCTCAAAAAATATTTGCACTAGAATTATACACATTCAATAAAGATAATTAAAAATCTAAAAGCATAAAGCCTAAACTACATAATATGTATCCGTAGGTCCGTAGTCCATAGTCCGTAAAACAATCGATGCCACAGAATCAACATTACTCTGTCTGTCGAGTCCTGATCCGTATGTCCGTACTCTGGAGAAGTTGTACAACTTTTAACTTTTTAAGGAATAGCTTATACGGACTACCATTCACAATGATCGAAATAAAAGCACCAATGGCAGCGATACAATCCATTGCTAATTATAAGTTTTATATTTCAAATCGTGCTATATATCTGTTTATTGTGATTGCAACTAACCTAAATTTCAAATATATTCTGGAATTTTTCTTAAAAAAAAGTTGTTTTAGTTTCTTTTATTGATCATCTGACTTCTTAGCGGTTACTCCTTGATGTCTACGATTTTATTTTGAAGAGTTTTATTGAATAGATTCCCTTAATATCTCATTGGTTGTCACGATCCCCTGATTAAGGATACGGACTGTGTATAAGCTACTACAATTTATAAGTACCTTGGACTACGGACCTACGGATACGGAGGCTGTATAAGGAGCTTAAAAGTATAAAACAAATGGAAAAAACTCACATGTTCTGGCTAAACCTTGGGTAAAATATATCCTTTATTCAGATTTGAAAAATTTGGCAATCCTAATTATTGATGATATTTTATAGTGTGAAAAACCAATAGATATTCTTCTAAAATTGATTCATGGAGCCCGAGATAACTATGGCAGAGCACAGTTTGTAAAATACTGATCCATGGTAACCTAATCCTACTAATTGAGGCGTGCATTTCCAGAACGTTGTATATGCCAAATTTTAAATTTTTCAGGAGAAAGAAAACACTTATTTTCTACTAAAAATAATATTAAAGCCACGAAATACTGTAATACAATTTACAGGAAGCTAAGAAATTAAAAGAATGTTTTAACAATTACTAACAATCATTAATTTTTTTTAATGTTTAAACTTCACTTCAGTTTAAAAACGCTGTAAAAGCCAAAAGAGTTACAAATCAAAACGTTATATATAAGCAATGTTGTTGTATGAAAGCCGTCATTATAGATAAATTAATGTCAAAAATATTTATATGAATTTAATGATACCGCAGAAGAGAAATTTTCCACACCATATAAATATAAGTATTGAATTATTTTTATTCAGAAAATTTAAGTTTTATAAAAATACAAATAAAAAATGGGTATGAAAATTTCAATAAAACTGCAAAAGAGAAGTTTTAACACACCATAATGAATAACAAAGTGTGAATTATTTTTACTAAGAATTTTTTTTTAATGTATAGAAAAAGTGTTGTCCTTGTCTTTAACCATTGTTTTATTAAGCACAATTTCGTCCTGAATGGGCCAATATCTCCTCAAAATAGTGTCGTGCTTCTCGTTATAGATAGGGAATCATTCTCCTAATATCAGCTATATTTTTTTTCTAGAATTCCAAAATGTAATCGAGCAGTAGGTAATTGAATATTACTTTCATTAGAAATCATAGCAATCCAGAAAAATTCAAACAAACAATGCAAAAACATAGCTCGAATAATGTTACGAAACAATGCGCACACAAAGATAAGTTGCCACTAAGAGACTGGTTATGTCGCTACTCACAACTTGGCTGTTACAACGTTATGACTTGCATAACAATAATTCCTACTTCAATTTTCTAACACCAGAAGCAGCACTACCATGACAACCATATTCCCCTGCATAAAGCATGGTATTTACAGCCCATTTCCGTATAAAATATATTTCAGCCTTATGTGGCATTTACAACGTTTTGGAAATGCACGCTTCAATTATCAAAACTAGTTGGCGTCTTATTTGTTACTCTATTATGCAAAAACCACTTCACCGATTGTGCTTAAATTTCGCATGGATATAACTCGGACGCCCTGTTTACATATAATATAATCATAATGTACTGTACGTCCACCATTTTGTTTCAATATGGTGACTACAGAACTGTACTTTTTGACCCTCTTCTCAGTTTATGCTTATCATATTTTCATAGAGCACACTTTTTAAAGTCCCCAAATATAGATATGAAACACATCCAGCGCGAAGAACGGGTAATTAGCAGTTAGCTTATAATATAATACGATGTTATTAATATTGTCCACACAGTATTATATTAGTCTTTTATGAAAGTTTCTTTCTTTGACCATAATCCTGCCATAGTTGCTCTGAATTTTTTGTTGAACAATTTTCTTTACACACAATAAGTTCAATGTGTCAGAACCAGAACCTGAATTCAAACCTTAGATCAAAGAATAAGATTTACGAAGATTAATTCTTTAGCCAGTACTAGCCGCGTTTCAGAATACAGTTTAGAGAAAAAAATCTTAGAACGATCCTTCAGCCAACAAACTAAAAACAACTCACATTGACGCTAAGAGAAAATGTCACAGATCATATTTCTGCAATCAAGTACAAGGTCATGTGAGTTTTGTGTATATAGATCAAATCAAAATTCTTACTGCTTACGTGTAAAAGTGTTTATGTTACGGATAGTGTGCGTAATCTGGATAATGGCAAGATTAGCCGAGAGATGTCAGCATTAACTAGGTGCAGTGGGTAAAATCAGAAATAGAAAATAATCTATCTCATTTACGATACTATCAGGATAATATCGACACTAACCAGGAAGAATTGGAAAACGTGGACTAACGTTTGTAAAACTAAGCACGTTTCAATAAGAATTTTATTTCGAAACAATATTTCAAAAGTGGACAGTAAAATGGATCATTGCAGTGCACTAACATTCAAAATGTATCATTTTATGATTTATTTTCCACTAACCTAACCTAACCTTGCTTAACCTAGCCTAACTTAAACTAATCTAACATAAGCTAACCTAATCTAACTAACTTAGCCTCAACCATAGAAATCTCCACTATCCAAGTGCGGGTGGATAATGTCAATATTATCTTGATAAACTTCAAAGAACATCATTCAATCACTTACGCACTTACGCTAATGTGTAATGGTAGGGTGATTGTGAGATGAAATGAAGGACCTACAGTTTAACGTGGAATCCGAACCACGGTGGAGGTGTGTATTTAATCACTAATAAGCATTTGTTCCAAGTACATGTTTCATAAATCTCTTATTATTATTATTATTATTATTATTATTAGCACAGCGTCTTACTACTTGTTCGGGTTATACGCACTTACGCTAATGTGTAATAGTAGGGTGATTGTGAGATGAAAATAGAGGTGAATCCGAACCACGGTGGAGGCCTGGCATTCCCCACATTCACAAGATGTCTTGTCAGAGGTGAAGGAAGGGTTTGGTAATCAATCAGAATATCAACTGAAAAGGCGTGCGTGATAACATATCACATATCACATATCATATTAGTGTAAGACGTTCTCTGTACTTAGTTATTAGAAATATATTAAAGTTATATTCTTTACCTTTATCTAGTGGGAACACCGGTCGATCTTCAGGTCTCCTATATTCTGAAACAAAACACAAACTACTTCATCATTTGTTTGAGCCAGACTATAAAACTATATTTTATAATTCACCTTGCTACTGTTTTTTAATATATATTATATATTAAAAGGGGTAAGATTCCTTTCAACAACGATTTCCGGAACTCTATAAAAACAATTTTCATAATTTTTTTATATAAAGCTTATACACCAGAGATGTCCTCAAAAGTTTAAAATTTCCAAAATATTCAAAAGAGTGTAATTTTTTACTTGGGATTAAAATTAGAATATAAACATAATATTAGTTTAAAGTACCCAGTGTTGCCTGGGAGAAATAGTTTTTTAACTAATTATTGTGCGTGGAAAGGTAACTTAAATTTTCAAATTCCTGCTTCAAATCGCACATTTTTGTGAACAGGGGCGTCTAATTTTCCAAATTTCAACCCTCTGTTTGTTGTAAATATCATGCAATGCTTATGACAGACAGACATATAGACAAACGCTTCATTTTATTGATATAGACGAGCAAACCCGTGCACAAATTGCGCACTACTTATGTAAAAACAGAAAGAAAAAATTTATTTGTTAAGACTTTGTCTAACCTAAAGAAAATAAATATTTTTCTCAAACGAATAGAACGTAAAGAGACTTAAATTTTAGTTCCAAAGAAACTTTATTAAAAAATGGAAAATATTTAACATATAGGCCTTACATTTTACACAAAGCATTCATATTTACAAAATGTTTGAGAAAACGTCATTAGAAACAACATTATTTGTTAGAATTTTGCGTCATACCCCCAGTGGTTTCAGATATGCGTCTGGCCAGGGAAAGGCGGCCGAAGGGGATCGGGGGATTTTTTTCGGGTAAGGTCAAGGGGTAACTCCCTCCCAAAGATGGGTCTCATAGCACTAACGGTTCCGGAGATGAGTCTGGAAAGAGGGGGGTTAAAGAGTGCGACCTTCTCTTCTTTCAGTAACAAACTCAGACCCATAAAATAGGGTAATATTGAGTCTGACAAGAATACACACTTTCATATTAATGAGTTGGATAGAAAATGGAAGAAGATTCTACCATTAAATGAATCACCAGTTTAATTTCTAAAATTTAATGCCTACAGTTGTGAGTTACCATGGCAAAATTGAGGGAGTTGGCAAGTGAGAAATATTCGTAGTTTATTTTGTGAATGCATATGGAGTGGTTCCCAAGCTGTGGGCAGTAGGAATCTTTGTTGTTGGATCATAAGCATTGTAACGAAAAACTTAACTTTATTTGTACCAATAGAACGCGTCTTATCAAGTGAATGTTGGCGTGTTTATTTATACTAGAAGCAGGCTATTTACAATCTTATTTATAAGTCTAGTCTAACCAACAGACAGAGAAAACTATACCTTTCGAGACCACTACTATTAATGAGTGTTTTTTTAATTATAAATATTTAAATTAGGTGTTTTAAAATGTGAAAATATAAACAGACTTATTGTTGAAATTGAGCCAGGATTAAGTCAAACATGGTTCAACTACTTCAGTCAAGGTAAAAATCATTCGTCTCGCTAATATTATCATAACCATATGTTTGCGAAGATTAAGACTTACCAATTACCTAAATAGTCTTCTTATTTTAAATTCTTATCTTATTTTAAAGATAAAACTGTCAAAAAAATTTGTACGTGAAAATAAAAAAAAATTAAAGTGTGTGTGTGTATACAATTAATTAAAAACGATTTTATTTGTGACATTTTATAATAAAAAGAGGAAAAATTTAATTGGGCCGTAGGCAAAATCAGTTTGGGAACCACTAGCGCAGTGCACGTGGGAATGCTGCTCCTGTGCTTGTAACTATAAATAATTTGAAACATTAAAAGTTTTATTTTTTAAACCTTTTATATTTTATTTCATAAGGTGTGATGGCGATGATAGAAATTCGTTGACACGAATACTTCGTTACCTTCCAGCGTCAGACTTTGTAATATTGTACTTGGCTATTCTAATCAAATTATGGAAATCACTAGGGGCCGTCACTTTCTAGCGAAGCAGAGAAGTTCTGGGGCTAAAGACGTGTTCGTACCGAGATCAGTTAAAAAACCGTCCATAGATTCAAAAATTTTAAGTATTCCACTATTTAACTATTTTAAAGACATTTTATTTCTCAATTAATTATTATATAACAGAAAAAAAAAACCACAAAAATGTTATACAATCAAAATAGAATGAGAGCTTCTAAAATGATGGGTTCTCTTAAAAATATAAGATGCCGAACCAACCGAAACAAGCGGTTGACGATGTAACATTATCCGTCTTGTTGGTTATGTTCATGCGCTATTTTGAAACTAATATTTTGTATAGTTGTTTCTTTAAGTTATAAAAAACGTTATTTTAAATTTCGATGGCCAATTATAACAAAATAAAAAGTGTGAACATAATAATTTTTAGTTAGTTATATAATGTCCTATCATATCTCTTGTTGCCACAACTACAAAAAAAAAAGTGATTGTTTTATTAAAGTATTTTGTTTTTTTAATAAGTTAAGAAAGAGTCAATTATAAAATAATCCTTAACGAAGTATTATTAGACTCGATTGATAACAATTTTTATTGATAATATATAATTACTAGGAAAATAGTAATTTCCAACTAGCTCGACATTAAAAACGTTCAGCCAATGTTTTCAATGAAGGCCCTTTTGCTATCTGTTCATTACCTACACTCCTGCCGCAGTTGGGGTATATGTATGTGTGTTGTGCACTTATACGTTAAATGTATCAAATTAAATGGGACGATTGGATATTAAAGCTATTATTATTATCATTACTAGCACCGCATCTTACTACCCGGTCGGATTACACGCACTTACACTAATGTGTAATGCTAGGATCATTGTGAGATAAAATGGAGGTCCTACAGTTTAACGTGGAATCCGAACCACGGTGGAGGCCTGGCATTCCACACATTCACAAGTTGTTATTAATACACGTCTTGTCAGAGGTGAAGGAAAGGTTTGGCAAACAGATAAATCTGTGCCTGGATCGAGGATTGAACCCCGGACCCCCGGCACATGACACCTTACCCCTGGACCACTAGGTCACCCCTAATAGAATGTTAAAAATAATATGTTTTAATAGAGTTCAACATTCTTGATATGACACTCTAGTATAATTATTTTCGACCAAATCTGTGTGTGTTTGAATATTTAATAGTATACTCAGTATTTATACGTACGTATATATGAAACTTCTGTGTTCTAGTGGTTAAGAGTTCCTGGCTAATGATACAGAGGTCCCGGGTTCGATTCCCGGAATTTTTAGAATTTTTCTGTAAACAGTAGGTCTGAACCGAGGTCAAACTCAGCCTCGTGAGGACAAATGAGGAGCTATTTAAATAAATAAGTAGTATCTCCAGTTTAGAAAACTGAGATTAAGGGCTGGAGGGCTTATGCTGATAACATGACACCCTCTATCTGAACCGAGGTCAAACTCAGCCTCGTGAGAACAAATGAGGAGCTATTTAAATAAATAAGTAGTAGCTACAGTTAAGGGTGACCTGGTGGTCTAGGGGTAAGGTGTCAGAGTTCTGTGCTGGCGGCCGGGGTTCAATCCTCGGTCACGGCACAGATTTATCTGATTACCAAACCCTTCCTTCACCTCTGACAAGACATCTTGTGAATGTGGGGAATGCCAGGCCGCCACCGTGGTTCGGATTCCACGTTAAACTGTAGGTCCTTCATTTCATCTCACAATCACCCTAACATTACACATTAGCGTAAGTGCGTATAACCCGAACGGGTAGTAAGACGCGGTGCTAATAATAATAATAATAGTAGCTACAGTTTAGAAAACTGAGATTAAGGGCTGGAGGGTTTGTTATGCTGATAACATGACACCCTCAATCCACAAGTGTTGGCACTTTCATTGCATCCACGGCGGTCACTAGGTCTATATAACTCGATTGGGGCTCACGCCATGGAGTCATGTGAAGCCCCCTCTTTGAGGAGTCAATTTACAAAGGGGGTTAAACAATTTCTGGGGGAGGTGAGAGTGTTCCAGATTTACCCTCCCATCTTTTTACTTCTATGATCAAATCATTTAAACACAAATTATAAATTACCTGTGTCGACCGACTATCCAAGCCGTTTCTAGACACGACATTATTAATCGTAAAGCGGTGTTTCCGTTATTCAACAAGTCCGATTGACGTAATAGTGACGTCAGACCGTGGACCAGGCTTATTGGACTGTTAACATCGCACCTGCTGGTCCAATAAACGTGGCAGCGGGTCGTTAGTTGCTCGTGGGAATTGCGCATGCGCGATACACACAACACTGGAACAATTGAACTCGTGGGGTAGGAAAGTAACTCAATCTTTTTTCTTTTTACGAAAAAACATATGAAAGGTAATTTTTTTCCTACCAGAACCTAACAAATAGACATATTCTTGTTGGAAAAAAATACCTTCAAAATAGTTATTTGTAATAAAATGGAGATACGATACGAAATATGGAAGTGAATTTAAGCTCGTAACTTTTTTTTAGCACAGCAACCGTTCTAGTTATACACCTGTACAATAACTGCAAAAATGGGTTAAGTAAGGTTGAGTTTATAGGAAGTGTACCCAAATTTGCGTTAAAGAAGAGTGGAAAACTATTTTGGAAAATCACCCTCAGTAAACCCAAAGAGGATTCGAACCCCTATATCCTCGTTATCAGTAGTTTTATATATTGCAAGAGTAAAGCTTTAGAGCATGCGTCCATCGAAGGGGCTTACTCGTATCTCTACGATACTAAAGTAGCCCCATGGCTTCTTTGGTGCTAACTGACAGCTCACAGCTGACTTCTGACAGTCAACAATTAGGTATATACCTAAATTTTGACTGTCAGAAGTAACAGCTGCTAAACACATGTTTTTGCAGATCATATGGTTCGGCGTAGGGATACATAATTTGGTCTGGTAACTTTTCAAAGCCATCAGCTGTCAGCTGTGATCTGTCAGTCAGCACCAAAAAAAGCTATGGGGCTACTATAGCTAGCATTAATGCTAACTTTTTACGTTTAAACTTTCTAGAAAATGACTTATTGAAATATTTTTATTCAGGTCACATCATATATTTCTAATCGAATTAATTTATGTAACAAATCAGGTACAAAATTAGTCAGGGACATAAATATTATTACAGACACTCGCCTTAAAAATCCTGGAAAAATGGTCACCTAATTTTCTTACGTCGCAACTTTATTAGGAATTTAATGAAAGGGTAACCCTAATATCGGTTATATTAAAAATAATCTGCACGTGATCAATTTATTAAGAACGTGATTAGCATCAAGCCGACACTGTTTTTTATTACAGTGTAATTTTAAGCTCTGAAACCTGAAATTCTACCAGGTTTCCACATTATTATGATTCCATCAACCTAGCTAGCTAAAATATACAAATAATACATTATAACAACACATAAAAACTTATTAACTAGCCGAATAATCTTGATCAGTTTGAATAACTAATATGTACATAATACAAAAATATTCTTACTAAATTATAAATATTCAGTCTATAACATTTCTTATACAAAATATACAAAATTGGCTACTTCAATCTTAGCACCTAAGCCCGCCCAACTTAATTTTAGGGGAAACTCAGCAAAATGGTAAAATACTCTTCTTAATGTACCATTAATTCAGCAGAAGCAGAAGTAAATATTCGTAGATTGACGTATGCACACTTGAAAGTAGAATTCTACAGTAAAATTTTCTCATAAGATCATTATTAGCACCGCGTCTTACTACTTGTTCGGGTTATACGCACTTACGCTAATGTGTAATGGTAGGGTGATTGTGAGATGGAATGAAGGACCTACAGTTTAACGTGGAATCCGATTTAACGTGGAATCCGAACCACGGTGGAGGCCTGGCATTCCCCACATTCACAAGTTGTGAGTAATACACGTCTTGTCAGAGGTGAAGGAAGGGTTTCTCAATCAGATAAATCTGTGCCGGGACCGAGGATTGAACCCCGGACCCCAGCACAGAAGTCTGACACCTTACTTCTAGACCGCCAGGTCACCCATATTTTCAGATAGAAAGGACCATTTAAAAATTACAATTTTTTTGAATTCAACAAAACTATTTCATTAATTACTGTTAGTTAATAGTGAATGATAGCTAATATCTATCAAAAGTGACGGCTGCAGAGCATATAGCTTGACGTAAGACTTTTCCAATGAAAATTAGATTGTATCAACATTTTGGAACCCACTTCAATGGCCACATAGTCTAAGGCGTCATTCACATAATAGACTAAACTGCCGATGACAGGAATATTGAGGTTCGAATCTCGGTCAGGTATACTGAAAGTGGAGTTTTAAAATGGTTTTCCACCCTCTTTCTCACGCAAGTGCGGGTACACTTCCGCTAAATAGAACCTTTCAAATTTCTTAAATCATCAGCGCAATTAGTTCATAAGCGTATAGCCCGTTTGGGTAGTAAGATGCAGTGTTAAAAAAACCCGTTGTACGTTTGACTAAGGTCCTCTCTTTGGCGACATGACTATACTGTCACCTGACAGATGGCGGCAAGTCAATAGTGAGGAAGTGTTAGTTCTCTTTTCCGAGGCCGGATATGCGGGATCATCTAACATGCACATTTGTTTTAGTGACACAACCGAAAGCATTTGTTCGGGAGTAAGCATACCTGACACTAAAAGCCCGGTATTGAACCTGACCAATTACATCAGGTATAACCCGCCTCGTTGGTGTAGTTAGCTAACGCGCTAGTCATGTTGAGCTAGACCACCAAGGACGGGGAGATCGAGGTTCGAATCTCGGTCGGGTGAACTAGGGGTGGCTTTCCCCCCCAAATGGTTTTCCATTCTCCCTCCACGCAAATGAGGGTTCATTTCCTCTAAATTTATCCTTCCCAATTTCTGATCCATTCGTGTAATTAGTACTTGAGCGTATAACCCGAACGGGTAGTAAGACGCTGTACTAAATTAAATTATTATATCGGGTTTACATTTCCTCCACTCCACCCACCTTCATCATCAAATGTCTTTTTTTCTAAACATAATTTCAAGCTAGTAGGCTATGTGATTTTTCATTCTCTCACCTGACAAATGTCGCAAATATTACTTGCCTACCTCATTATAGGAGAAAGCCTGAAATACAATAGAGGGCTTTAAGCTCCAAATGGTGAGCCATCACTTAGAATAGAGAGCGAAGTTTGAATCCTGTTATTATTATTATTATTATTATTATTAGCACCTCGTCTTACTAACTGTTCGGGTTATACGCACTTACGCTAATGTGTAATGGTAGGGTGATTGTGAGATGAAATGGAGGACCTACAGTTTAACGTGGAATCCGAACCACGGTGGAGACCTGGCATTCCACACATTCACAAGTTGTTATTAATATTCGTCTTTTCAGAGGTGAAGGAAGGGTTTGGTAATCATATACATCTGTGCCGGGACCGAGGATTGAACCCCGGACCTCCAGCACAGAAGTCTGACACCTTACCCCTAGACCACCAGGTCACCCACTCGAATCTTGTTGAATATTGAAATTTATTATCACCGTGGAACGAAAGCGGGTGGGATATGAATTAATTGGAGCTCCCTATGGGTGTGGTCCCTGGTGCTAATAACCTTTCTTGCGTTAAATGCAAAAAAACAACAACCATAATCCCTCCCCTCTAGGGATGTGGTATCGATATAAAAGTACTGATGCTTTACTCATTTTGTAGTATCGGGAGAAATATATAGATACTCAGGAATGGCTTTATGTGGGTTCGATTCCCACATGTACATGCGTATGCTTTCTTCATCATAATAGATAGCTAAATAATTTAATACATGGGTATCCATAAATGGGCGATAAGGGGGTCTCTAGCCCCCTTTATCACTATGCAATATTTACTTTTTATTGTTGTTAATTTTTATGAAAAAATAAATTTGTTTATTTGGAATTGGGTTTCAATTTACTACTAACAACTTTGAGTCATCAATATCCGAATTAACAGAGATCAAAATTATAAAATGTAGATTTGTTGCCATTCCCTTTTGTTCTGTTGAATAAAAGTTTTAAAAATATAATGTTCCTTTCCAGAGGGACCCACTAAAGCTAGATTTTATTTTTTGTTAATTTTTTAGAAAATCTGTTGTAAAAATTGGCCGTTGAACCTCTCATATAATTAGTTCAAAATTGTGTTCAGATGCTCTAAAATTCCCTTCCTCAAGGTTAAATTCCTGAAATTTTTTTCTTAAGGAGGGGGGGATTGCCACATCCCCGGGAGATAGGATTCCAATCCACACTTCATTTGGAAAACCCACATGGGTGCCTTTGAATGAATACATTCACTTTTATCACTGAGAATATATTTGAATATAATATAATATGTTCAAGTATTACGTTGAAAACATACAATGGCCTTTATAAAAGTGTTGCCATGGTGTTGTTATATAGAACATCCTGTGGACAGTATCGGAAGTGGTCACAGCTGACATCAAGACCCGTTTTAATATCATGAGAGCACCAGATATGATTCCAATGCCAACCTTAGATTGACCTCGCTTATATTACCGTCTATGGAAATCACTCTGTGTTTATTATGTTGGTGGCCTTTGTTTATAGCCTACGTTTAAATATTATTGTATTAGTTGGGGTGACCAACAACATACAGTCGATTTAGATAGAAAGGGACATTTTTGATACTTATAAAAGTTATTAATGCAGTCTTCATAATTTTTTATTCATACATCAAGTCATGTGATCTGCAATATGGTCACTTTTTAGAGATAATATCAATACCTATGATAATTATAATAATAAAATAAAAGGTTATCAAGTTTGATTGTACCCGCTTCAATGGCCGCGTGGTTTAAGGCGGTGCTACTCTTGCAGTTGGCTGGACTACCAATGACGGGGAGATTGAGGTTAGGATATAAGTCGTGTTTACTGAGGGTGGTTTTTCCAAAATGGTTTTTCACTCTTCCTTAATGCAAATTCGGGTACACTTTCTCTAAATAAAACCTTCCTAATCCTTAGAACCATTAGCATAATTTAGTACATAGGCGTAGAGCTCAAACGGGTAGTAGAGAAGGATACTTAGAAAAATGTTGGTGCAAAATGTATTTTTATAATATTTAAAAGGTTCTATTTACAATAATTTTACCATATAAATGTAAACGTTTACACTCCGCTTAAAAATTAAACTATCTAGATGTTTAGATTTAAATAACACACCAGTGTATTGTGCAGAAAATGCTGCAATATATGTTTAAAGTTTTACTAGCGAATTTTTCCCGGGTTGATGTAAACAAAGAATGCTTGTACAGATGAGTTATTGAGCTCACATTAGAAAAGCTGGAAATTAGCAAGTAGAATCGGAGGGTTTTCGTTGGAAATTTCTATTTCTTCCCACATCCCGGACCCCTAAACTTTAAAATGAGTATTCTGAAAATTGAAAAATGACACTTGGACACGGGAATCGAACTCAGGACCTTTGGCTTGGTACGTCAATGCTCTGACCACTGTGCTATCCAGGAATAGTCCCGTGCCCAGGGTCATTCTTCACTCATAATTTAAGGCAGAGTCTATGATGGACGTGCGGAAATTATCGGCTACAAATGTGTGATTTTATTAAGATCACAAGCTATCAGATAACGCAGCCACCTTAGAATTGGAGTTGGCTTCATGCTGCCACTTGTACAATAATTATAACTGTAAGGGCTCGCATATTTAAGAATCAAATAGCCAAAGCTATTATTTATGCTATTTATTGAGGAATTCTCCATCAATATATCATATTCTGAAATTTGAAAAATGACACCTGGATACGGGAATAGAACCTGGATAGTCAAGTGGTGGCGTACAAGGCCAAAGGTCCCGGGTTCGATTCCCGTGTCCAGGTGTCATTTTTCAAATTTCAGGATATGATATATTGATGGGGAATTCCTCAATAAAAAAGCATAAATAATAGCTTCAGCTATTTGGTTCTTTAAAATGAGTGTTCGTTTGTCAAAATTGGTCTAACCGTTTTCTCGTAATTTCATTTACCGGAAATAAGATTATCAACTGATATAGGATATAAATGCTCTGTACATCTGTACAACGGCGTAGAAGGATAGTTATTCTTGGAATAAGATCTATTAGATTCATTTATTTTAGTTATTTAACGTGCACTATCTGAACTGAATGATTCTATCAGCACTCGAGAATTTTTTTTAAGCGAGAGAGAACGTTTCTACCAATTTTACCGGGAACGTTATTTTCACACAACCTTCAAGATTATTTTACATGTCACAATTGACTTGGGACCAACGGCTTTACTTCCCCTCAGAAGGAAGTAATGCTATGGATTTTTATTGCTCAAGAAAAATTCGTCGATTCCACGAATATCCGGTCTTGCGGCGAGCGCTTAACCCTAAGACCACACAGGTTGACGGTGTCTAAGTGGACGTATTAAATCAATATATAACTAAATGTATATCAAAATACATGGGGAGGGGGAAAGGGTGTTTAAAGGGTAGATATGGATGTGAACATATAAGTGTGTGAATTAAATAAGATCATCGAGTATAAAAAAATAACAAGGTTTAAGAGTTCGACATTCTTGAGATGTTTACCCAGTCTAGTAGGCTTATATTTTTCAACCAAAATTTTATGTGTTTGACCGTTGAATACTATACTGGGAGCCATTATTTATTAAATTATTATTATTATTATTATTATTATTATTATTATTATTATTATTATTATTATTAGCACCGCTTCTTACTACCCTTTCGGGTTATACGCACTTACGCTAATGTGTAATGGTAGGGTGATTGTGAGATGAAATGGAGGGCCTACAGTTTAACGTGGAATCTGAACCACGGTGGAGGCCCTGGCATTCTCCACATTCACAAGATGTTTGTCAGAGGTGAAGGTAGGGTTTGGTAATCATATAAATCCGTGCCTGGACCGAGGATTGAACCCTGGACCCCCAGCATAGAAGTCCGACACCCCCTATACCGCCAGGTCATCTACTTTATTAAAGCTTAATGTGTATCCCCACTTGGGGAAGTTAATACATCTCAAACGGCGGGGGAAGGGTATGGTCCTACAGTTTCCAAAAGGAGGTCACGACCTTTCCTGGACCTTAACCGTCCTACGCCTATGCTAAATAAAATTAAATTCAATAACTATAACTATAGCGAATAGCATGCACTCTTGCACAAAGATAACTCCATTCAATTAAAAGAGTAGCAGACATGGAGTATGGTAATCTTTTAGATGACTTAATATGTAAATATTCCCTACTTATTATTTTATGTAAGAAGATTAGATTCCGTTACTATACCAACTGGCATACATATACACTATTACGATACAGCTTAATTTTTGCACAGATAAAATCTATTTCAAGTACGTTAGTCAATTCTACTCAAATTGAAAAAATCCAACTTTAGAGGGTTATTTGAATAAAAATAAATAATGGTGGCACGGTTATAACCCATGCTTGGTTTAAAATACGTACGTATTGATTCAAACTATCGTAGACCTAACACAAATTAAAATATTTTATTTGAAAAGTACATCTTCAAAAATCTTTGAAAAAATTAGATGTTATAATGGATCAAATTATTACACTCTAGAAAAAGTTACCTTGATTGTTTCTTAGTAAAGGGCTGGTAACAGGAGCGCATGAACGTTTTGTGCCCAGGGGGTAGGCAAAATGACTTTATATACAGGTTAAGCTACAGTAGCTCCATGGCATCTTTGGTTCTGACTGACAGCTCACAGCTGACTTCTGACAGTCAACATTTAGGTATATACCTAAATTTTTACTGTCAAAAGTGACAGCTGCTAGACACATGTTTTTGCAGATCATCTGGTTCGGCGTAGGGATACGTAGTTTGGTCTGGAAACTTTTTAAAGCTATCAGAAGTCAGCTGTGAGCTGTCAGTCAGCACCAAAGAAGCCATGGGGCTACTGTAGCTTAACCACACACACACACACACACACACACACACACACATAATTAAATACTTGTTAATTTGAAAAACAAATTATTAAAGGTAAATAAAGACAATAAGATAGACTAATACAGGATGAGTCTAATCACTCTTGTTCAATGTTACTGGTTGCAAGAATCATGGGTAAATTATTTATTTAAAAAAATCCAAGACATTAGCTTCCTCCTGCCCTCCCCCACTCCGTAGTAAGAAAACAGGGGGAGGGGGCTCCAGAGTTTATGGCTACTAATATCATATGTCCATAGACCGTAAGCTTTCACCGTAAACGGAGTGTACAATTAATCTGATAAAAATTACAGTTTTTCTTAGCTTTTATCTGGTTAGTGTGCACACCACATAATTTTAGATCTATAGCTTCTATGGAAGTTGCCTATGTTTATATATTTTTGACAGTTGAGTAAGTACAAAGTAGCTTTGTTATACAATAATACTTTAAGATTCTTACTATTATAAAATTGCTTTTTTTTTTATAAGGTTCCGTTGTCTTGTCCAACTTGAGTCTTCCAGCATGTTCTATGAGCAGCGTCCTTTTGTATACCCAGAAACATAATCTTATTTCTTTGTTTGAGGTCATCCAACTGTTGCATTCGTCCCCATTCCCCTCCCAATATGCCTTATATGACATCACTCAATAAACCATTTCTTCTCATAATGTGATAGCAGCTTAAATACACGATGATCTAAATGAACCATCTGGAACACGTTTTATTTATTTATATAAAACAAGCATGGAAAATAATATGCTGGATGCCTAATAATACACTTTTCACCATAATTTGTTTTAAGAGGCTAGCATTTTTTATAACGTCATACGGGCAATGCAGAGATTATATTTTTGGGATACATATCAGAAATCATAATTTATGGCACTAGCTATCACAGTGCCAAACGGTGTGTTGGTATCACATTTTGCACAATGTTGCTAAGCTACCAAACTACAAGAAAAAATTAGAAAACGTTTCTTTTCGACCGGTATTTATAATTTAACATCATAATGTGGTTTCCGCTCTGTTCACACGATATGTCACACTTCGAATTTCATTTCGAGTTTAACAAGCACAGGTAAAGTCCCAATTTGCACAAGAAAAACATTATATGACAGATAGAAATGTTACTAGATCTACTATCACGTACTCATACGTCAAGTCATGTGATCTTCAGCTGTCATTTTTTATTACACATTATCATGATCTATAAAATTAAATTTATAATATAGTAAAATATTATCAATGTTGGCAATAAAAAATTATGTTTTTATCCCATAAAATTATCACCATACCCAAATCTTACTGTAATACCCTACGCTTACCATGATAGGTAGTAAGCCTACCTTGCATGGTTCCACTATGGCGTAGCTTATAGGATAGGACCACAGTGTTTATATATATATAATTTTTTATCACTACGTCTTTCTACCTGTTCAGGCTATAAGCATATATATTAATAACTTTAATGGCGTAGGGATGAGGATGGAAGCATTTTAGAGGTAATTTACCAGCATTCACGTGGAAGGAGAGTGGGAGACCACTAAGGAAAAAACACCCTCAGAAGACCCAGTGGGGATTTTAACCCTGATCTCCTCATCTTCAACAGCCCAGTCTAACACGATAGTGACACCTTAGACCTTTCGACCATTGAAGTGGGTCATAGTAAACATACATACATACATAAACATACATACATAAACATACATAAACATACATACATAAACACACATACATAAACATACATACATAAACACACATACATAAACATACATACATAAACACACACACATACATACATACATACATACATACATACATAAACACACACATACATACATACATACACACCTATTCACGTCGTTTCCTTACGGGGTAGGCAGGGAACTGTGCATACAAATAAAAAACAACTTTGTACTTAACAACCCATTCTCACTTACTTTACCCACACTTCCCTATCCTTGCATTCTCCCTTCTCTTCAACATCAATACACCGAGTCATATATGCTCTCTTATTCTTAAAACTCTAATGTTCCTCTTCTCTTTTTCACACATTCGTTTACAACATTTAGCCACGTCTTAAATCACCATGTCTTAGTCGGTGGCTTGTCTGTCTACTGAGATAAGGGTTCGGGGTTCAATTCCTGGCATGGCCGAAAAATTTATCATGGAGAAATGTGGGTTTACCCTTTCACATTGATGAATTGAGAGGGTTAAGGCAAAACCATAATAACCTCCATTTTATGACAAAATATGTTACCAGTGATTTTTGGTTGCATGCCACTTTTTATAATCAGTCAAAACCTTGAAGTTTACTAACATCCAAAAATATTTTACTTATTTTTTCTATAGATTTCAGAATGTTATAGACGTTTAAATAGTGAAAATATCCCAACTAAATCAATGAGGGCTATCATGTTTTGCCCCGACTCCTCAATTAACAGCCGGGGACGGGATTTTGTGCCTGTCCTAGTCTTAAGTTAGATTATAAGGCATATGAAGCTATGACAGGCTTAGCCAGCATGTAGTGGGAAATATATGGTTTTAATACAAAACCGACCCACACTATAGGCTGGAAACAGTAATGGATGTAAAGTTAAGTAAAGCCACGTATTACATGGTATACTACTTCCTTTTGATCCACACATTCTACCTTCATATATTTGATTCGTCACTCGAACCACACTCATCCTCTCAACATGGCCAAACCAACTTAAGACACTTCTTTCACATCGACATATTGGATTCCCTTTCAAACCAGACTCTTTCACCACACATTCTTCACTGACTATACGAGTTGTTTGACAAGGCGTGTATTAATCACAACTTGTGAATGTGTGGAATGTCAGGCCTCCTACCGTGGTTCGGATTCCACGTTAAACTGTAGGTCCTCCATTTCATCTCACAATCACCCTACCATTACACATTAGCGTAAGTGCGTATGGCCCTAACGGGTAGTAAGACGCGCTGCTAATAATAATACTAATAATATTAATAATAATAATAATAATAATAATAATAATATAAGACATAGTATAATTCATCAAAGAAAGACATCCACCTTTCAGAGTAAGCGAAGTGCATATGTTACGTAAGTTTGGTGGTGCTTGAAATGTGACTGCTTCCCCGTGTCAATAATCTGGCTGTAAATGGTGTAACACACAGGAAACGCGCATTAATTGGTGTAACGTGGCTTTATCTTACCAGCGAATGTGGGAGGGGAGCGGTAGCCTAGTTCGATAACAAACTGTTGTGCACCGTTACATTACTTTCACGACGCTAGTGTTATTTAATGGGATGCGTTTTCTAGTGCACGACGCTAGTGTTCCATCTCGATGAGACAGTGGAAGTGGATCTAATTGTAGGAAAGGATTGTTCTACGTTGTCCTATTGCTTCCTAAAAGGACATGTGAACACTCCTTAATTAATGGTGTCTTCTTCCTTCGCTCTAACTGTATAAAAAAAAGGGAGGAAGTAAATTGCACTTGATTATACTTCTTCCCATAATGATAAAGGCTCGTATTTTGATCATTTTTTCCTATCACAGATAGTGCTTATGTATAAATAAGTTCTGTTTATGATCTCCTGACTGTGGAAAAACTTCCATTATAAGTAATTATTTAGTTTTTTTGCTCATTTCTGATTTTTAAGTAGTATTTTCTTGGTTTGCGTCATTTTAGGCATTTTAAAGTGATTTTTAGGCTATTTATATCAACTTTTAGACAGTTTTAGGCATTTATCTTGACTAAATTAAAAATGTTAAAGACTATAGATATTTTATAAATGCATAAATAATCAAACATACATTTTTTAACCACACAGTTGTTGGAATGAGAATATAATGTAGGCCATGAACTTTTTTATGCAGTTTGCTTGTCTGGATGTTAACTACACATTCCTTGTGAGACTTCAACTAAGCTAGAGAGTAGAGAGGGTTACATTGGGAGGGGGTAGCTATTACTTGTGAAGCATATATTAGTAAAATTAATGTTATGCTCAGCAGAATGCAAGAGCTTAGTTGTTAAAAGCTTATAATATTTTATATATGTTTTATTATCAATTTTTAAGTGCGTGTTTGATATAGTCTTGTGTATTCATTTTTTGATATTTTTTCAGGTTATAAAGTTCGGCCTCAGTGATTATTGATAACTAGGGAGTGGATTCTTAGACACCACCAATATTTAAAATAGGCATTTAAAATATGGAATTTAGGCACCATATTAGGCAAAAAAAAAGCGCACAATTGTCAATGTAAAATTGGTTTTACCACCTACTATTGTATTTATGACTTACAGCCAATTTACATAAATTTTTTTAGCTCTACGTCTTACTAATCATTTGGGTTGTACGAAAATGCTGTACTGATTGCTCTAATATGTTGGGGGTTAGGAAGGTGTAATTTAGTGTAATTGTATTTAAATTTACGTGGAGCAAGAGTCAAAAACCATTTAGTTAAAAAAAAAACTAAGTACTCCTGACTGAGATTAGTATCTCGACCACCCCCTCACCAGAAGTACAGTCTACTTCAAGAGTGATGCCTTTACCTATTGACCACGGGAGCGGTTCACATGCTGTTGATCACTAGATACTTTTTTAAATTTTCATTAGTTAAATGGGCAATATTTTTAGATAGAATGATTCTTTTTTTAAATTTGAAAAGCTAAGTTATACTTGACACGATGTCAAGGGACGTATGTTCAAATTTGCCCTTTCTGAAGAAGTTGAAGTTTTCTTATGCAACGGTATGCAGTTTCCTTCCAAGATGTCTGCCAATGCTTCCATTGTCTTTAATCTAATTTACGCTCATTGATAGCTATTTAACAAGTGCAGATTTAAAATCCTGTACCAAACAAGTATGCCACAACTTGTTTTAAGAAATTGGCCTCTCTCTTTCAGTAGAAAGTCTATAGCTTATGAAAGAGAGAGAGGGAACAAATACAAAATATGCGCGTTAAGTTATTACTGATAAAATAGGCAAAAACCAACATAATAGACTATTATAGGCACTATAAAATTAACATATTGTTCTCGTAATAACATGAAATATATATATCAGCCACCTATGTTTAACGCTCAAGGAAAAGAAAAGGCAATTAGGCAAAATTCAGTCCTTAATGATAACATAACAAAGTGCTACTTGAGTATTGAGTTAAGTTAAAATAGTATTAAGTCGATATAATTCCTTTTTTTACGATTTGATTGATAGCAACAAATAAATAGCATTCCTTGAGTAAACACAAGGCTAGGTTCGTTTAAGTTAAGATTTCATTAAACTGTTGAAATTAATATTTAGTATAATTAAAAAAAGGTCCACTGAAAAAAAATGTAGGCACTAAGAGAGTTTTATGTTTACGAAGATTAATATCCGTTGAAATATTGTTTTATAATAATTTTGATTCCAAACTTTGCAAGGTTATTACAGAACGCATGGGGTGAGGCGGGAGGTTAAGGTGTAATATAACCTTTATTTATTTAGCACCACGCCTTACTACCCATTCGGGTTATACTCCAAGTACTAATAGAATACTAATTGAATATAGAGGAAGTGAACCCACATTTTCGTGGAAGGAGAATGGAAAACCATTTAGGAAAAGCCACCCCCATTACACCCAAGCGAGATTCGAACCACGATCTTCCCATCCTCGGCAGTCTAGCCCAATAAGAAACTAGTGCGTTACCTAACTACGCCATCAAGGAGAGTTGTAATAAAACTATATTTTTTTACTAACTTTATTTATGATTTATATTCTTGGCTACAGATCTAGAGATCCCGGGTTCGATCCCAGGTACTTACAAATTATTATGTGAACAGTGGCTCTGGAACGAGGTCAACTCAGACCCCGTGAGGATAATAATTAAGGAGCTGCTTGAACTAAATCTGATATTAATGACCAAAGGGTTTGTGCTGACTACTTGACACCCTCTAGTCTTGGGCGTCGGTATTATCTTCACCAAATGATGGCGTTCGAACGGTCGGTATGGATCGGGCTGATGCCAAGGAGTAATTTGAATAAAAATATATTGTCCTGGTAAATATGAACCATTAAAACAAATCTATTTAAGGGGGTATGGAAGGAAGCTTTAGTTGAGGTGCATACTTTTGGTCATTTATGTAGTAGCTACCCCTATCAGATAGTAACTAAAAAAAAATAATAGTAACTGTGTAACGCTTGCAAAATTGGTATACATTTATGAACGCAATCAATTTGTCACTATATTAATCACAACTTGTGAATGTGTGGAATGCCATGGCCTCCACCGTGGTTCGGATTCCACGTTAAACTGTAGGTCCTCCATTTCATTTCACAATCACCCTACCATTACACATTAGCGTAAGTTCATACAACCCGAATGGGTAGTAAGACTCGGTGCTGCTGATAATAATAATAATAATAATAATAATAATAATAGTGGAGGTAAAAAAGTAAGTTTCAAAACACTCCAACAGAACTCAAAGCCTAATCTCCCGGTCACCGAGAATCCACTCTAACACGAGAGTAATGCGTTAAACCATGCGACCACCGAAGCGAGTGATAAAGGAATTAAATGCGCTTTGGCCTGCTCCTTTAAAACAAGGATTACGATGGTATTTATAGATTTGTCTCAATAAAGTTCAAGGTCAACTTTTTTTAATAACCTGGAGATGGAAAAAAGTATTGTTCTTTTATTTATAATGAAATATTTTTCAAAAATATACATGATTAATTCATTACCAATGATTGTAGTAACAACTCTTATTAAATAACTTTTCTTATTGGAAAATAAGTTTCAAAGATATACAATTTTAAAATAAATAATGATATTTCAATAGTAATATCCACCGATGATGTACATACACCATCTCAAGAGTTCTGTCAGCTGTAAATTTTAAAGGAGACATCGCAATTTCGAGAAATGGTTGAAGAAGGGTGCATTTTTAGGAAGATCCAGTTCGTCTGAAGGTTCTTTGAGGGATGATTGGTCGAACGAATGGGTGCATGTGTTAGAGAATCGGGTTCGTATTAATGTTTTTTGAGATATGATTGGTTGAACAAATGGGTGCATGTGTTAGAGAATCGGGTTCGTATTAATGTTTTTTGAGATATGATTGGTTGAACAAATGGGTGCATATGTTAGAGAATCGGGTTCGTATTAAGGTTTTTTTTAGATATGATTGATTGAACGAATGGGTTCATGTGTCAGATAATCGGGTTTTTAAGAAGGGTCCTTAAGCCACGAGTGGCTGAAGGCCCTAGAGGAAAACCTCAAAAGATTAAAGACTATTTGAGGGCGACCCTGACGTGATCCGCAGCCACCCTCACGTTATCGAGAGCGGCCGTCGCCGCGCGCTTCACGTCGGCGTCAGTGGCCAGTGTGAGGTCCTCCAGGTTCTTGATGGGTAGCACCATCCTGATGATTTCAGCCACTTCCTGTTCCATCTCTAGATTGCTGGTGAGGCTAGTCAGAAGTTCCAGGGCAGGGGTCCTGATGGGGTTCCAAGACTCGGCCTTGATGGCCCGGCTGATCGATATGGGGACCTCGGGCATCTTCAACACCTTCTTCAAACCATCAGCTGACTTGCTCAGGTTCACGAAGATCCTCATCAGAATCACCTGGCCATTATCGGTAGTGGAGGAAATAAAATAAATAAAATATAATTAATAGACCTGTCTGTAATTGGGATAAAAAAACTAAATAAATATATGTTTTAGGGATGTGCTAAGTCCACTTTTTTGATTCAAAGCAAAGCCGTAATAATAGTATGAACATTTCTCGAAGCTGATTTAAAATTTTAATATTTCTTAAAAAATGTTTTATGTTTGAAAAATACTATATTATAAAATATTTATAAAACTTTAGTTACTACATATTATACAAAAATATTTTATTACAAAAACTTACTAATTCAGGCCAAAACTGATACATTTTGTTACATAACAAAATCAATTATTAAAAAAAATAATTGTGTATTTTGGCTGTCAGAGCTTAATTTTTCCCAAGCGAAGTTTTTTTCAGCACCGCGTCTTACTACCTGTTTAGGTTATACGCATATGTAGGCCTAATAACTAGGCTAATAAGCCAAGGATGAGGAAGGTTGAATTTAGAGAAAGTGTACCCGCATTTGCGTGGAAAACCATTTTGGAACACCATCCGCAGTATACCTGACGGGGATTCACCCAATCTTCCGGTCATCGGCACTCAAGTCTAGCACAAGAATGACTCCCTAGCTCATGCAGCCATTGAAACAGGTAACCGAGTGAAGTTGATAAATATTTTTACCGTGGTTCGGATTCCACGTTAAACTGTAGGTCCTTCATTTCATTCTCACAATCACCCTACCATTACACATTAGCGTAAGTGCGTATAACCCGAACGGGTAGTAAGACGCGGTGCTAATAATAATAAAAACTAAGATAAAGATAAAATATGATAGACACGTACAGTAGGTATTTTTAAGTTATTCTATCAGCACCACTAGCCCAAACACGAGACCATTACAGTAAACTGAGTTAGCAAGCAGCTATCAGAGTTGGAAAACTAAAAGTAAATAAAGCAGTTTTTTTAAAATTCAGCCACTTATATTTCTAATATAATTCTCCTATGATCATTATAGTCACCTAAATTCTTAAATATATAAATCTATAGCCTCAACCAGCAATCGAAATACGACATGACCCGTAGGTTGGAAACCCCTGGTTCAAACTAACTCTGCCTACACTGGCAACACTCCCCGATACGCCACTGACTCGAGGAGTACCTGTAGGTGCTCCCCAAAGGTGCATTCATGACCCTGTCCTTTGACATCCTTGTCCGGGTCCGGGTCCAACAGCCGCCGGAGTATCGCCAGCACCTCAGTGAACTTCTCCGACAGGATGAACTCCTGTCCCTGCGGATGCTGGGATATGTTGAGGATGACGAATACCAGGGACTGGATGAAACGCCCGTCCTCCTCGGAGTTCTTGGTCATGCCTCGCTCGTGCAGATTATAAAACACCCTGTACATCATTTCTAGGAACTGCTTCAGACCGGGGTCGTTCACCATCGCGTTGATGGTGCCAGAGTCCTTGGTGGCCTCCTTCAGGTAGTCGCCGAGCACCGAGGACATCTTGTAGCTGAACTCCACTTGCTTGGCGGTCTGGGAAAGGTTGAGAGGAAGGATTTGACGGTGAACGGCAGGTTACACCCATTATAATCTGAGGGAACTGCAGGTCTGTGTGGAATGCCAGCCCTCCACCGTGGTTCGGATCTCACGTTAAACTGTAGGTCTTCCATTTCATATCACAATCACTCTACCATTACACATTAGCATAGGTGCGTATAACCCAAACGGTTAGTAAGACACGGTGCTAATAATAATAACTGCAGGTCTTAATGATAAAATATTTATCTTCACTCTCTCTCTCTCTCTCTCTCTCTCTCTCTCTCTCTCTCGGTTAATTGTTGGCAAATCTTTTCACTTTCAGATATGTCTGAAGGTGATCTGCTGGGGTAAGGAGCTACTGGAGGCCTCGAAAAACCAGCGTTGTGGAACTTGTATTTTTATTCAAGGTAAGATTTTCCACACGAAAACAAAAGAATGACAACGCTGTTTCCCCATGGTAGCCATGCAGTTCCCTCAGAGATAACACTCAGTGTTGTTATCAGCCACATGTTGGTGATACCCTTTCACGGTACGTTAGTTTTGTTTGACCTTTCTTGACTAAAAACATTAATTTATATTCATCCCCTTCTCGAATATACTTGTCCCCTTTGGAAAGTGATGTAAACTGACTCTACTTGTCAAAGAGAAAAACTAAATTCTGCATGCGGGTGAATACGGAACTAATAATTCACAACTGTCTTAAAAAGTCCAACGCTATCGGTAATCTACTATATTTTGCTTTCTGAACTTCTATTAATAGAAGGTTCAAGGTGATAATATTATTGTTGTGTTAAAATACTTGTAAATAAATATAGGCCTATTTAAATAAGGTTTTACTTACCGGTATGCCCAAAAATATTTGAGACAAAATTTCCACAAATAGACCCTCTGATTATATTAGGCTACATCTTTATTTCTTCCGACCACTGCATGCTATTGTTTTAAGTGCCCTTTAGTATTAAAATAAACCACGTTGATTAAGCTAATTTCTGTTTTGGACCCTTTTCACGGTGCTACACATATGTAAAAGCAAAATGTAGATTATATAATCAAACTATCATGCTCATGATATCACTATAGTGGTAAAACAAGTGATTGTATTTAATTTAAACTGATTATTGAATTAATGGCTCGAGAATGGTTCAAATGGCACACTAGCTAAAGCCTTCATATGCACCTGATCGTGCAGCACCCTAACGTCCCTCTCCAGTCTGTGAAGCTTCTCCTCATCGGCCTCGTACTCTCGCTCCAAGGTGCGGTACTGCTCCGCAAGATCTTTGTCGCCGGGTCCGCTGGGGGCGGTGGATTCCTCCGCCTTTTTAACCGGTTTACCGCGTCCTTTCATGACGGAAAGTTCTAACGGCGATGAACTTTTTGACTCTGAATGTACCTCGGCTCGCTGCTTGAAGAAGAGTTTGATTGACCAAAATCTACTATTTGTCTAAAGTGACAATTTTAGATGTCGTTGAGCTTTGCTACCATAAGGGTCCTCGTGCCAAGATAAAAGGGCTATAAATATCACACTTCTCTCTGGTTGAAAGTGGCTATCTAGAGACTAAACTACTACTTTGATAGATCTTATAGATTTTTATAATCAATCTTGTCAATTCAGAACGAGTTTTTTTTTTATTTTTCAAGAACACTTTTAAATTTGCTTCAAGTAGCTGAAAGAAAATATGTTGTCTTGGAAACAGTGCAATAATTGGTCACACGTAACAATATCCACAAAGTTGCATTATTTAAGAAAGAGGCTTTGAAAAAAGAACATACATTTCAATGTTTCATTCGTACATTTCTCGATTTCAATGGATGATGTGATACAGGGGATAATGGCAGATTCCAACCGACCCGGGCCAGCAAAATATGATAGCCTTTAGCAGATATTAATATCCACCACTGAATCTATGTTTCAGTGTAAGCTGGATTGGTGAGGTGAAGTATTTATATTTTTATTGTTAGTTAATTTAATCCCGAGGTCATTTCATCTACATTATCGATTATTAATTTCTACTTTCTACTGACACGAACAAAAATGCTTTTAAATGCTTTGACAATAGCTGGGTGTCTTCATTGATATATTTAAGTTGGTAAAATGATACTACACTTGTTACTTGTGTAGATAACTAAACAGATGACTTTAAGTTTGTTTATAAACAATACCAAGAAACAAAAAACGGCATGTTTTCAAATTTAATTCCATCATATTTGTTCATAAAATAATGTACTCTGGGTACCTCAGAAATAGTCATTGGAACTTTAGATCAAAATTTATCAAAAAATCTAGAATTGAATGAATATATTTAATTTAGTTTAAGGTAGTTGCAGCAGCCCAAATCAAGCCAGCCCACCGGAATATCTCCCAGTGTCTCTGCGTCACAGTCCACCACTGTTGATATGTGAGCCTATCACTAGATTCCTTCTGGCATCATATATGCAATCAAGCATCGTTAGTGTCACACAAAAAATATTTAAACATTTATTTGATATAATAATCTGTTGTGATTTTTTTGTTGCGTTGCGGTTGACTTCAACTCAGGGGATTTAATTGATGAACATACCAGACATGATTAATTTGGAACCCAAGTTCACACTATGCTTGTAGGACTAAATTTATTGCACAGTAGAGGAAAGCCAGAAACACATTCTAAAATTTAATACAAACAACAAATTGGTATGCTCAAGGTGACCTGGTGGTCTAGGGGTAAGGTGTCAGACTTCTGTGCTGGGGGTCCAGGGTTCAATCCTCGGTCCCGGTACAAATTTATCTGATTACCAAACCCTTCCTTCACCTCTGACAAGACATCTTGTGAATGTGTGGAATGCCAGGCCTCTCTCCACCGTGGTTCGGATCCCACGTTAAACTGTAGGTCCTCCATTTCATCTCACAATCACCCTACCATTTACACATTAGCGTAAGTTCGTATAACCCGAACGTGTAGTAAGACGCGGTGCTAATAATAATAATAATAATAATAATAATAATAATATGCTCAAAACAAACAAAAATACGACAGTTATTTGGTTGTGATGTGTTTGACAAAGTGTTATTAATGACTTAAATAAGGGGCTCGGGAGGGTAGTTATTGTTTTGAAGGAAGAGTATCGTGTTGGCAGAGAGATAGAAAAGACTCGGTGTTAAATTATATATACAAAGATAGCCCTCAGTACAACTGACAATGGTTCGAGCCCCGACATCCACCATCAAAGGCGTCAAAGGATAATGTGGTCTAAAGCCACTGGTAGAGGTTAGGAATTGTTTTCGAAAGATAAAGAGGACTTTTTTTTCTTCTTTTTTCCTCCTTTCAGTAATGTCGTCTGGCTGCATCACACCATTAAAGTGTAGATAACAAAACTCTTACCTTTGATGGAGTAAGACGGAAGAGGCATATCCCCACCATTAAAAGGCACGAAATAATTATAATATTATTTTTCATCATTAGTATATAATCATTGGTTGTCGTTCTTTATGTGATAATCCTCTAAAATGTGTTCGTCCAATAATGCGTTCATTTGTCTCTTTTATCCAATTCAGCATTTCCTCATTTATAATTCATTCCTCCTCGCTTACTTCTTTCATTCTCCACCATATTCACATTTTCAGCACTTCAATTCTTCTTTCAGCATATTTCCTTAATGCTCATGTCTGTCTGCACCATACAACATCACACTTATCATACTTAGAAAAAATATGTGTATGGTAAAAATTCCACATTAGTACATTAATAACGATATTTCTGGTAACTTAAAAAAAAAGTATTTTCATTTATAAGCCTCACAATACTAAACCTAAAAGTACAGCTTTTTAATTAATAATAATATTTAGCACCGCGTCTTACTACCCGTTCGGGTTATATGATTTAACTACTAATTACGTTAATGGATTTAGGAATTGGTAAGGTTGAATTAGAGGAAGTGAACCCGCATTTGCGTGGAGGGAGAGTGGAAAAACATTTAAGAGATTCTAACCTCGATCTCCCCGTCCTCAGCAGTCGAGCTCAACACGACTAGCGCGTTAGTCAACTACGCCACCGAGGCGGGTAGATTTTTAATTACTTTTATACCTGTACAGGCAAGTGAGTAGGATTACATTATGATTGTAAAGAGTATGGGAACTCATTCATAGAATTAGAAATGTAGTCAGAAGTGGCTTATCATGTAGTGTTGCCAGGGTAGGCAGAACTAGTCGACACTGTACCTGTTAATTGTTTATTATTATTTAGCACCACTATCCGTTCGGGTTATACTTTCAAATACTATTTACGTTAATGGATTGGGAATTGGGAAGGTTGAATTTAGAGGGAGTGAACCTGCATTTGCGTGGAGAGCAAGTGGAAAACCAGTTAGAAAAAAAATCACCCGACCAAGATTCAAACCTTGATCTCCCCGTCCTCGACATTCTACCTCAACACGAAACTAGCGCGTTAGCTAACTATGCCATTGAGGTAGGTTCTATTAGAACAATTCACAGGTGTAGTTTAAACAAACTCTACCTCCCCTGGCAACAATATACAACACACCACTGATAGTTGATGTCAGTTATTAAAATTAGTAGATTTATGATTGGCCCCTCGGCCATTTTTGTTTGTTTAATAACTTCACAGTAAGAAAGAAATATCAATTTAAATAGAGCATTGAAATAATATTGTAAAATAAATATATTATCGTTCATCATAAATTAACTGTATAGAATCTGTAAACATAGTTTTTTCCCATTTAAGTTAGAATTTTAGTTTTTAAGTAATGGAATGATATAAATATGAGCTACCTGCTCTTTTATGATTTAAAAATATTAGGTACGTTGTGTTGTTATTGATATTCTTAAAAAATATTAATATAAATCACATATTCATGGAGCTAGTATTGGTGTTTTTAAAATGTTACTTGACAAAGAGAAAGTTTACTTAAAGCATGCATAATAATTTCTATAACTAACCCACTACATTTTCGTAAAATTAAATATTAGTCTTCATAGTTAAAATCGTCAACTAAATCCCATATATTCCTGGAGCAAATATTTTTATTAAGCTTTTCTTAAGATATACGCTAAAAACATAATCTTCTGATCAGTAAAACTCACTTCTTTTAAATAAAATTTTGGGCAAGGTTAAAATTGTATGTACCCTTAGATTATCATGTAAGGCAACAATGGTCTTACCTTACCTGACTACTTTATGGACAAGTCTGTTATAACTTGAGTTACACCATAGCTCATTCAAGCTAGATAATCTTTACACTTCTCAGAGTAAACAGAAGGTACAATAATATGGTAGCAAAAACGACTAAAAGCTCTGTTTACCCCGGAAGGCTAGTAGTCTTACCTTGACTGATTATAATATAGCCCTACCATAGTCATAGTGTAAACGAGCAAGCTAAGTTTGAAAACTTTCAGGGTTAATGGAAGGAACATAGCTTTAGATTGCATTACCTGATGATAAGTGTACTACTAATGATATTCTCAAATTAAAGTAATTTAATTAATCTCAATTCATCACATATATGAGATGCTTTATTTTTAATTCATTGTAAGACAGCTTACTGAATGCATATAACTGGAAAATATATTGTATAGAATAATTATAAAAACCGATCATAATATTCAGAGTTAAATGTTCTAGTGAATATTTAACTAACACAAATAACTTATAATATAAAAAAAAAGTCAACTTCGATGGTCTTGATGCAAAGTGATTGTCTCTGAACCCGATCTTCATGGGTTAAAACCCAGCCGGGATCAACGGATTTTTCCTGAACGATAAAACTATGTAGCACAATTTACTTCGGAAGGGAAGTGAATCCGGAGGTCTCATTTCAATTGTGACATACTAGTGTAGAATAAACCTGGAAGGTGTGTGGAAATACCTTTCCCTGCGACGGTAGGCCCTCTCGCTCATAGAAATTCTCTTGTGCTGATATAGTCAGTAGGTTCAGAAAGTGCACGTTAAACACCTCAAATAAATGAAATTAAAATATTATTTTAAAATTATTTTTTTGTATGTATAGTTAATGTAACAGTATTATTTTTATTATTATATAGTATGATTTTTATCTTTTAATATTCATTAACAATACCTTAATTTTATCGATAAGAATTTAAATTGAATCACACACAATAATTACATTTCATCTCAATAGTTACTTTATTAACCCTTTTATCTGATTGTATATTTGACCTGTAAGGCAGTTAATAATCATTTCAACTGGTCAAATATGTTTTTTTATTTTTGCAAAAAGTTAAGGATTCTTTTAGTTCGAAAGAACTATCCCTTCTTTCACAATATATATTCCCATATTTTTTAAGACATTTAAAGAAAATACTATCTTTAAAGTCCTAAACCAATTTATAACCCCTTTCATTTGCTCCAAAACGCTTGTAAAACCGTCTTTATATTATGTTAGTAATATTTATTTGAAACTTTCAATCGTGTTATAAATTATTACTCTAATTCATCTATTGAAAGCGAGAAATATTTGACACTGTAAATTATCATCAGATCTGTCGTTAACAATGTTGTATACATTTAGTCTATACACCTACAAAAATAATATCGTTGTTCATATAATAATAATAATAATAATCATTGTCATTCTAATGGTAAATGGCAATGCAATTATTCCACTTTCATTCATTTTTATTATAATAAACTTTAACATAATTGTTTAAACGCACTAAAAAGTAATGATATATTGACTTAATTTGTTTTTTTAAGTGAGACAAATATTCAAATCAGCTGTGTGACTGATCTGAGAGTTTTTGCTAGTGACATGTTTACAATTATTTATTGTGGCTTCAATTTGTATGGCATTAGCATGTTACACATGTAAAATATTTAAATACAATGAGTAATTATATTATAATAGAGGAAATATTTATCTCCATTATTTAATTATTTTATGTACTGTATTATATATATATATATATATATATATATAGCACCACATCTTACTAAACGTTCGGGTTATGTACTAATTACACTAATTGTAAATTAGGAAGGTTTAATTTATAATAAGTATACCCGAATTTTCGTAAAGGGAGAGCGGAAAATCATTTAAGAAAAACTACTCCTAGTACACCTGACAGGGATCGAGCCTTGATCTTCTCGTCATTGGCAGTCTAGTTAATTGAGAGATTAACACCTTAGATCATGCGTCTGCCAAATAGGGTATATTTTAATAAATCCGCAACTATTTAGTTTTAAGAATTATATGTACAATATAAAAATGTAAAAATATTATGATAAATGTGAGATATGCATATTAATATAAATAGGGGGTGTTATTGCTTATATCGACTACATAAGTGAACGCATTAAAAAAAAATAACGTTCTCTATTAGATTTATAAACTAAATTTAATTGTTGTTATTGAAATATTGTTTCTTGATAAATCTTAGAGGAAGATGTACGCTAACATATGGCTGTGTTCCAGCAATCAGATAGGTAAAATTTAATCAAAATTTGACATGTTTATTTTCATATTCAAATTATATTTTATGATTAGATAAAATGTTATCAGATGGACTTTTTTTTTTTCTTCACTCTACATGAAATAGGTGTTAATATTACGAGGGTAGGAGGTTAAGAATAATTTTTATATTAACATTAAATGTTTATATAATTCAAGCAGCACGTTACTAATGACGTAATGACATCTCATGCTACGGATACATGTCTATCAGTGACATCATGAATAACAGTTGAAGTCTAAAGTTGATTGTTACAAATATTTAAGATTCCACTTACCAGGATAAAATTCATTCTCCCCATCCGCTTCATTTCCCAGTAATAAGTTAACCGCAAAGTACACAAACAACAAATACATATTCATAGCGCTTTTATTATCAGTGAAGTTGATCCATATGTTGTCATTCTTCAGCCATTTTGGAAAAATCAATAAACCGCCCAGAGTGCCATTTGACGCGAACAAAAGAACGACATAATAGGCAGCGCTCGACTGCGCGACTGAAATTCAGTGTGTTTTAGATTCCATAGAGCGGGCGCCCGCTTCGCGCGCATGCGTCTTGCCGCGTTAATGATACGCGCATGACCGTTCTTCATTGACTGTTATGTGGGATAAGGGTGGTTTCTGTTTGAACAAAGTCTTAAACAATTCTGAAGACCTGAGAACAAGGCGTGCCAGAAACATATGCCACCTAGAATATAAATATATCTTAAACATTTGCAGTCTTTTGTTAGAAAATGTGCTATTTGGAACCACCCAGGAGATTTCAGATTATACCAGAGACAATTTCTACAAAATGTATTTTATAAAACTACACAAAACAATAAATTGAAATACCTAAAAATCTATTTTAAATAAATCAAACACGCTTTAAAACTTTTATAGAGATTACAAATACAATTCAGTGAATTGAAACAGTAATTTCGCTAAAAATGTGTAACCTAGAAAATCCAAGTCCAACAAATTGTTCAGGTATTCGGAAATTTTGAAATACTGTTTATTAAAATGTGTTAAATCACATTAAAATGGATTATTTGAATTCAAATATTAGTAGAACAGCGACACTTTGAAATGAGAATCGAGTTCATGATCTTCTGTCTATATTATCAGTTATTTTATTACTAGTCTGCCTGGGGACGTCCTATTATAATACCTGAGTCATATATACATATAAACATATATTATACGGTGGTTCAATTCTTTTATTTGAATTTAAAAATTCTGAAGCGTACTACACATAAAAAGTCTATTTAAAGACAAGATCCAGAAACTATCTTATATTATAAGACAAATTAAATGTTAATTTTTCAAACCTGATAAACAATTAAAATTTTAATTTAGGCACGCACTAGTTATTTTATAGGCAGGTGGAATTTTTTATACTTAGTTCAATAGGACCATATATGATAGTAAGAGTTACTTACCTAACACACAATACGGAGCGTAGCTGCTAGTTCAGCCTAACTTACTAGTTAAACTACCTGCCATACAAGCCTGTAGCAAAGGTTGCTTACCCAACACATAATACGGCGCGTAGCTGTTAGTTCAGCCTAGCTTACTAGTTAAACTACCTGCAAGACAGGCCTGTAGTAAGGGCTGCTTACCCAACACATAATACGGCGTGTAGCTGTTAGCTCAGCCTAGCTTACTAGTTAAACTACCTGCCATACAAGCCTGTAGCAAAGGCTGCTTACCCAACACATAATACGGCGCGTAGCTGTTAGTTCAGCCTAGCTTACTAGTTAAACTAGCTCAGCCTAGCTTACTAGTTAAGCTACCTGCAAGACAGGCCTGTAGTAAGGGCTGCTTACCCAACATAATACGACACGTAGCTGTTAGTTCAGCCTAGCTTACTAGTTACACTACCTGCGAGACAAACCTGTAGTAAGGGTCGTAAAGGTTATTTTGTGTTAAAAATCTTCAAACTATATGCATTGATTTAAATTTTTTTTACAACCACAAATTACTATTATCATCCAAGCTTAGCAATTTTTTTCATTAACGAGGTACTGAATTATATGCATCAAAATTAGCATTCTCTACAGTAACTAAAATCAATAATTATATACTAATATTATAATAATAAATAATACACTAACACTGTTTATATAACTTTTTTAAAATAATATATAAAAACTTTGTTTGTTTTTGTAGAATAAATAAGGTTAAAAAAATTACATTTATTTTACTGTCAGACCTTAGATATATTTTATTCCCCCTTTCAAAAACGATACTTTGCTAACGTAAGATAAACTAATGAGCAGAACAATTTTTTTTTCCTGATTCAATAAATAAACCCAAACATTTTATAACTTTTCTGATTTTGATAAAATTATTATTATATTTAAAAAATTAATTATAATGAAGAAAACCACTGACTCAATTTTTTTACTTGTAGTTTAAGTTAACCGGTATTATTAAACTATACAGGAAAAATTAAATAGGCTTACATGTTAAGTATTTTGAGGTAAAGTAAGCAGTTTAATTAGTTAGAAAAGTAGTTCCTAACCAACATATTAATATCACTTTCTTAAACCAAGATGAAAACTTAAATGAACCATCGAAACCTGCGAACTAATTGAAGCCAGTGTATAAATATGACGCTAGATAGCGCTACATGTTATAGATTCACAAATACCTTTGCTTATGTAGTCACGATATTTCAGAACGATATTGATTGGTTTAAGAGGGACGTTAAAAATTTGTAATAGTACTGCCGTTTTGAGCACTTACTATAATGTTAAGCAGCTCCACATTACCGGAGTACAAACATTACTATAAGTTGGAAACGAGGTCAAAGAGGTCACATGTTTGTATTCATTTGTTTTTGTCTATGAGGAAGTGTGCACCACATGTTAAGGCACATTTTCTACATATAAAAAAAAATTGTATTGATTTGGATATTTAGTAATAAATTAATTATAAATTTAATAATAAATTTAGTAATAAACAAAAAAAAAAGTAACCTAATTGAAAGTTGAACCAAAGCCCCTTATAGTTATACTATTATTCTTTGAATTCCAACTCCACGAACGAGAGATGGTTTGGCAGTATTAAACTTATAGAACGTACCAATATTCTTTTTGAAGTCAACATTGATATCCTTTTACTTCATTACTAATGTTATTTATTAAGTATTTATAGTTCCTTCATCAGTATCGGAAATTTACGTTTTAATACATGTATAAGATTTTAGTAGCTTTTATAATGATTATAAATATAAGTTCCTTTCTATCTAAATACCACTTTACAAAGATAGGCAAGCTGACCGAGAGTAGCAAGTTTCTGTTTTAACTTACGGTTTGACATTTCGTGTGTCTGTACGGATCTTTGTCTCACGATAGCTGTCAAGTGTGTGGATCAATTTTAACGCCATATGGCAAGAGTATTATTCTTGCAGCCTAAGCCAAACGATATAAACACAGGGTTTTTCAGTCTGGTCATCATCCGTTTCAATATGGTGACCGCTCAAAATTATTTTCATCTAATAGTTCATATCAAGTAATTTATATTTCTAAGCAATAAATTAAGTAGCTAGGGATTTTTTTAAATAATAATTTGGACTTTATTCATCGTTAAAGTGACCTCTTAAACATTGTAAACAACGGAAATTATCTCTTAATATAATACACTTTTTAATAGAGTGTTATTTTGTTTTCTGTCCAACTTGATCACCAAGGAAAAATATCAATTTAAAAACCAAGGATAAATTATGTGATATATTTCAACTCTAGATCCAAAGAGAAATCTTAAGAATGTAGTATCGATAACAACATGGAGGGAGCGAGGTCTACTGTTCACAGAACTACTAGTAAGACTGGTTTCACGAGGTTTTTATTAACACCACGTCTTAATAATTGTTTAGTTATAGCCTATGCTTCTTCTTTATTCTTTACTAGCCCCCTTCCCCGTAAAATATATTGTAAAGAATCCTGTAAAACAAAGTTTCAAATCATCCATCATGTCAATATAAAAACAAAACTTTTCTACTTATTTAAAAAAAATTATAGTCCTACCATCACTGTATAGCCCCCTCCCTCCTTTTATCCTCCCTCCTATTTTCATCTCATTCCTCTTTCCTCACCCCTCCACCCCTCCCCCTTCACCAACCCCACTTTCCCTTCAACAACTTTTTTTTCCAATGACTATATAATATACTATCAACGTTTTTATGAGGAATAAATTAAATTTTAAAAATAAATTATAGCCTAAGCTACTTGCTGATAATGTAGCTTTATATTGGTGAAAGAATTTTTAAAATAGGTCCAATAGTTTTTGAGTTTATCCATTACAAACAAAATAAACAAAAAATCAAATCTTTCCTCTTTATAATATTAGTATAGATATGGTACAACACATATCTACGACAATATTCAAAAGCAAGAATATGTGTCCGTGGTAAGACCAATACTCGCATATACCGCAGAAACACGGATTGAAACCAAACGAACCCAACAACATCTGGAGATCGTAAGATGCGAGAATCAAGAAAAATCGCTAATAAACCGCCATCAGACGGAGAAATAAATTAGAAAATAAGAGATTTTTTTGTCAAATACTCCCAATCACTGAGTGGATAGCTTCACGTAGGAGACAATGAAACCAACATATTGCTAGGGTGCAAGGAAACAGAATTGTCAAAATAACAAGAGAAGAAAGACCTCCAGGGAAGAGAATAACTGGAAGACCTGGACGAGGATGGAAGGACATTCTTTAGAGCCATTAGTATGGAACAAGCCAAAGGTTTATCTATACTAATATTATAAAGAGGAAAGATTTGATTTTTTGTTTTTTTGTTTGTAATGGATAAACTCAAAAACTATTGGACCAATTTTAAAAATTCTTTCACTAATATAAAGCTACATTATCAGCGAGTAAGTATGCTATAATTTATTTTGAAAATTTAATTTATTCCTCATAAAAATGTCGATAGTATATTATATAATCGTTGGGAAAAAAAGTTGTTGAAGGGAAAGTGGGGTT
>CABFVZ010000016.1:372092-391935 GCA_902151445.1 Timema monikensis | reverse complement strand
AAGAGGAATGAGATGAAAATAGGAGGGAGGATAAAAAGAGGGAGGGGCTATACAGTTATGGTAGGATTGTATTTTCCAAAAAATAAATAAAAAGAGTTTGGTTTTTATATTAACATGATGGATGATTTGAAGCTTTGTTTTACAGGATTCTTTACAATATTTTTTTACGGGGAAGGGGGCTAGTTTAGTAATAAAGGGAGCTGGTGATTCTATTATCTATTGTTATTTGTTATTTTATTTCTTTACCTGTTAATCCTGAGCTGGTTTTTGTTATTCCCAGATATTTGGTCTCAGATAATTTTTCAAATATCTTCTTACTGACCACCAACTTTCAGCTTACAGTTTTTTTTGCAATGGTCCTGCTACTGTATCTTCTGTGTGGAAATCGTCAAATTAAAATTTCGGTAAGTTTGGTTGAACTCATAGAGAAGCTTATGTATTCATTTCGTTAACGGGCTATAGAACAGTAATGTTGAACTCAGAGGAAGTGTACCTCCCATTTTCATGGAAGAGAGATTGATTAACTATCTTGGAAAACCACCCTCAGTACACCCGACCGGGATTTGAACCCCAATCTCTCTGTCATTGGCAGTCCGGTCTATTGCAAAAGTGACGCCTTATACCATGCGGCCACTGAGGCAGGTGTCGCAGTATTATATCAGCCAAAGAACAGTTCGACACACGATTGAAGGCCAAGATTACATTTCAAGGTATTGATTAAACCTCGCTCTTAGAAAATATTTCCTTAGTTTACATACATGTCTTGGTTTTGTCATAATAAACGTAATTCTGAGATATAAACCCACCTAATCATCCAAATAAGTTTCAATCCTTTTAATCACATCCTTGAGTCGAACTTACCGTTCACAGAAATTAGACGTTTCTAAGAAAACCAAAGATGTTATCAGTTATACAACAAATAATTAGCTTATGGCTAACAATTTAATAGGTAAGCGGAAACAGAAATTGCTCTAAGAATTCAGATGAACGTATATATTAACCAGAATGGTGTGTGTATAAGCGAACGCAATATTTTGCAAGACCGATGTTTCATCATTACCTTGAAATGTTTTCTTGACCTTCAATTAAGCACAGACAGACACACAGATATCTTATAGGACAAAATTAATTGAGCTCCCTGAACAAGAATGGCCCGCAAGTTGTGTATTTGTATCATTATTGTAGACCTAAATATTATATTTAATGAAATGATTTGGCACTGATATGATTTTATCTCATTTGTACAGATTAATATAATGTAGTTTACTCACAATTGATATATTAAAATAATTTATTTTTGTTAAAGTATTATTTGATTTCTAAACGTGTACACACCGTTTATCACGAAAGGCAGCAGTCTTACCTTAATGGATTACATTATGTCCTTATCCATACCATAGTGGAATAATGAAAGGTGAATTTGATATCTTACAGGGTAAACAAAGTGTATTGAGCTAAGAATTAGGTACGTTACATACATTTCTGAGCTAAGAATTAGTTATATACATTGCTGAGCTAAGAATTAGGTACGTTACATACATTTCTTAACTAAGAATTGGGTACACACATTTATGAGCTAAGAATTAGGTACGTTACATACATTTCTGAGCTAAGAATTAGGTACGTTACATACATTTCTGAGCTAAGAATTAGTTAAATACATTGCTGAGCTAAGAATTAGGTACGTTACATACATTTCTTAACTAAGAATTGGGTACACACATTTATGAGCTAATAATTAGGTAAATATACAATAGTCAGCTAAGAATTATGTTAATACAATATATACATCTCTGAGCTAGTAATTAAATTCATAGATTTCTGGGCTGAGAGTTACTTATACACATAGCTGAGCTGACTTTTTTTTTTCTATCATCACGACTTACTAGCCGTTCATGCACAGGATTTACTAATTTTTAAACTTTTATAACTCCGCATGAGGTTAGATATATCACAATGCTCATAACAGAAACACTAAATTTTATTAGTAAAGAAGAAGTTTCTTTTTATATCCTAATATTAATCATAACTAAATAAAAAAATATTAGTCGGGGAGAGTTAGTTGGTTTTTAGCTTATGGTCTTCCGGAATTTTCCAGTGGTATGTTGTCTATAGAGCATGATAGGTATTGCAAGGTATTACCCATTCTTGGACACACGTACGCAAAATCGAGCGGTTGAAAAAAGAAACAATTAAAAAACCACAGAGAAGCTGGCACTCCTTGAACAGTTTTTTTGTTTGTTTGTTTGTTACGATAAATATCTAGCGTATTTTTTTACTATGCTTGTTCCTTGTAGTCTAGCCCGTGAGGTGAATGCCTTCTCAAGGCTCTTTGCCTCATTAATCCAGTTTTACCGATCAATCTTTCTCGCGCCATTTTACAGAACAAACAACCGGCCTTGTGGTATTGTGCTTATAGCTCCTGGCTGCTGATATATAAAGGTCCTGGGTTCGATTCCCGGCTACTAACGAGAGATTTTTCTCTAAAGGGGAATAAATCACACAGTCACAAGGGTTTGGTTTATAATTAAGACTTAAGTTAGGTTAACATCTTCATTGGCTAAACACCCATCCTATCATTTCATCGGGACATGGAAAGAACCTCCAAGGTAAAGAAGTACGATCAGTACGTTTGGGTTTCCCCTGGGCAACGCTACATCAGTACCTGCTTACATGACTTATAAAGGGGGTATTTGGGGTATCGCACCAGGCCCTGGGGGACTAACAGGGACCTGGGAATTTCCTGGGATCTCAGAAAATCTTTGGACGTATTGAAGACTAGCATTTATTCACATTTCCATTACTAATACTATGACTAAATTAGTAGAGAACGTATAATATTTGTTGTTTTATGATCTTACCTTTTCTTTAGCTATAAATAGTAGTTTTTTAATATTTTTTTGTTTAATTTTTTTTTCAGATAAGATTCATTTATTAATTTTTATAGACAGGATTAACATAAAATGGAAGGGGACTCGAAAAAACTTTGCCTCCATGATAAAATCCCTCTCAGTAGAACTGCCGGCTAATCTTTCAGCAAATTGAGTTAGAGTTTGAAGTAGCCCAGACACGACATTATTATTATTATTATTATTACTATTATTATTATTATTATTACAATACAAACGCTTCTTATGATCAATACATGGAAATATCTCGCAGGTCTATCAGTCGACAAACTAAAGGTACGCACAAACATGAAAGAGAATATTGTAACGTAATACGTCGCGTATCAATTTTCTGTTGCGCATCGAAGATACGGTATGATGAGATACTCAGCGAATCTGAACATCATCGCCACGTATCACAGACGTGAAATATTATGTCTTCTCTTCCTTTTATATATATAGAGATGAGGAAGACTATCTTTATAGGAAATGTACCCGCATTTGCACGAAGGGAGAGTGGAAAACAATATTTGACCAAATCTCCCTCAGTAAACTCGACCGAGATTCGAACCCCAATCTCCTCGTCATCGGTAGTCTATTCTACTGGGAGAGTGGCGCGTTAGACCAAGTGGCCACCAAAGTGGGTTTTTATATATTAGTAGAGTAGTTGATTAATTCACAGAAATTTCTTCCCAAGCATCTTTTTTTTTTTTTACCTTATTAAAGCACCTTATGTATTTTTTTTTTCTAAAACAAATTAATTTAAACCCGCTTCAGTGGTCGAATGTTCTAAGCCAAGGCATCACTATCGTGTTAGACTGGCCTGATGAAGACGGAGCGATTGGGGTTTGAACCCCAGTCGGGTCTACTGAAGGTGGTTTTTCCTGAATGGTTTCTCACGCTCTATCCAAGAAAATGCATGTAGATTACCTCTAAAATGCTTCCATTCTCATCCCTACCTCATTAGAGTAGATATCATATATACGTTTAGCTTGAACAGGTAGTAAGATGCGATGATAATAAAATAAAAATTTAAGGGTGTAACAAATTTAAAACTTTTTTAATTATTTAAAAAAATGAACTTAAAGATTTAGTTCAAAATTGTTACTTTTAAATAGATTTTTATGAGAGATAAGAATACATTTTTATATTTTTACAAATATAAATAATTTGAGGGTAGTTAAACTGATTTTTGAAAAAATTAATTTTGATAAATGGTGTAGATAATTTTGTTTTAGATATAAACTTGAAGAGTATTTATTTTGATTAACAAGACGATATGCTTGATTTCTTGAGAAAAAAAACTCTTTGTCATATTCTACTAAAACTTTTTTTTTTTAATTTTGTTACAAACGATAATTTACTATATGAGAAATTTGCAAGATTGTGTAGTATCATTTATTTATGGTTAAAATAAATGTCTTTATAAGCAGTTGACACTATACTTCGACATTAAATTTACTCATAAATACTGTAGCTTAGATAAAATATTCAACCTTTGAGATATAGGTAATAATTTTATCTTATAATTTATTTCAAGGGTGGAAGGGGACAGGGGTACAGATAAGCTTACAACATGGGAGTATAAATAAAATTAAGGGTATCCATGTAAATTTCTGTTACTGTGCCACTGAGAACACACATATAAAAGAATCAACCCAAGCCAATTATTACATATTTGTACCTGTGATCACACGAGCAAAGGCGTCATTATTGTTTAATCTGGTTTGCTAGTGACAAAGAGATTGGATTTCGAATCCCGACCAGCTATAAAGAGGAATTTTATTTTCTAAATAGTTTCCAACTTACCCTACACAAAAAATTCTAGTACATTTCTTCTAAATTCTGATTTTCTCTCATCTATCACTTTAGTATAAAATAGGTATAATCCGGACGGAACGTCTAAAGTACATACAAATAATGCAACACAAATGTTCACAAAATAAGATAGGTGAGAACGGAAATTTTAAGTGATTTTCTGTCACTGAAAGCAGAAGTGTAAGTAAGGCTAGTTTGATTGAATGAGCAACATTAAAAATTTCGAATTCCTAGGGGGCTGCCTTTAGTAAAGTTTAATATTGTCACTATCTTATAATTTTAAAAAAAAAGTTTAAAAATCCTTAGTATTATTATTATTATTATAAAAAGAAAATTAAGTTTAGATCTATGAATATTATTATTATTATCACCGCGTCTTACTACCCGTTTGGGTTACACCCACTTACGCTAATGTGTAATGGTAGGGTGATAGTGAGATGAAATGGAGGACCTACAGTTTAACGTGGGATCCGAACCATGGTGGAGGCCTGGCATTCCCCACATTAACAAGATGTCTTGTCAGAGGTGAAGGAAGGGTTTGGTAATCAGATAATCTGTGCCGGGACCAAGGATGGAACCCCGGACCCCCAGCATAGAAGTCCGACACCTTACCCCTAGACTACCAGGTCACCTTCTATTAATGTTGGGGAATGCCAGGCCTCCACCGTGGTTCGGATTCCACGTTAAACTGTAGGTCCTTCATTTCATCTCACAATCACCCTACCATTCAATCACCCTACCATTACACATTAGCGTAAGTGCGTACAACCCGAATGGGTAGTAAGACGTGGTGCTAATAATAATAATAATAATATTAATGTTAAGACTATGGGCCAGTTTCGTAGTCAGACTGATTACGTCTCTAGTCCGGTACTACACTAAATACAAGACGACACCTACCTAGACCAGAATGGAATGGGCCAGTTTCATATGCGAAACTATCCCATCCCATTCGTGTTTAAATAATTGTCGTCTTATGTTTGGTATCGAGCCGCATTTGAGGCATACTTAGGGCCAGTTTCATCGTCAAATTTAGTACGCCTCAAGTGCGGCGCTACACTAAGTACATGACGACATCTACCTAAACCAGAATGGAATGGGCCGTTCTCGCATATGAAACTGGCCCATTCCATTCTGGTTTAGGTAGATGTCGTCATGTACTTAGTGTAGCGCCGCACTTGAGGCGTACTAAATTTGACTATGAAACTGGCCCTTAGTCTTACTATGAAACTGGCCCATACTCTCTATTTTTCCCAATAAATTTGAAACCTATTTTGGAGAAAGAGTGTGACTGTTAGTTTTTAAATCTTATGTTGTAGTCACTTTCATAATTGATGGTAAATTCGTGTCCGTTAGCCGTGATCTCTGTCGTGTTTGTTACTTCTCATAATAAAAAACAACTACTCACGTTTTGTTTACAAATTTAAAATTGGTTGGAAATCGATCTATGGTAAGTAAAGAGTAAAATTTGGTACACCAACCTCACTTGCTAGATTTCCTCAATTAATGACCAATTTCCAAATGTCATGAACCCACATTTGGTATTTCTCTAACGCTTAGATGAATCAGGCCGTTTTGAATGTCGGTTCATCAAAAGGTACAAGGGCCGGGCAGAATCATGGTTAAGGAGGGATACATGTAGCCCACGGGCCCTTAAGTTTGACATACCTGACTTAAAGTGTTGAAAATATACTAACAGGCGTAGCTTATAAAATTAGTTTATTTCTGTTGGCTATTAAAAAGGCTTTAAATAATAAAAAAAAAAATTAAAACTGTTATCAAAAACATTTTTCTAATGACCTATCAGTTATTTTATGTTCAAAGTTTTTTTTATTATTTAGGTTCATTTATGTGACTCAATTAGCTGCTTGCTGTTTTGAATTGTTTGTTTCAGGAGAGAGAAAAATATCCAATATATCAACATAATTTGTTACATTTCGTTGCTAGGGAAAGACTAAATACCAAACCAACCAAATAATTAAATAACTCTGAATTACACTAATTTGTAGCGCTAGAAGTGTGCCAATTATATAAATATTGTAGTTAATAATTTGTTTTAAAAACATATGCATATGTGTACGGCATCAAAAATATTTACACACACTGGTTTGTTATTTATTTTTCTCAGATCTATATTAATAAAACGAATAGTTAGTCTGTTGTGAGCATTGATCTACCGCACAAAGAGGTCTGAATTTTTTTTAAACAAAAGCTAGAAGCCCAGGTGCACTAACATTTGCTTCGCATAACCGTAATTTTAAAATGTGCAATAGTTTTTTTTCTGAATTAATTAAAAGTGGCGTAGGAAGTAATTCAATACAAAACCACGGGCAGCTCTGGGTTTAAAGGCACTAGCCTACCTTTAAAGTTAATTTGTTTGTTTGTAAGCGTTTTATTTCATAATTGTAACACATATATCAGAATGAACAGTAATAAAAACATATGAAACATAAAGGACAGACAGTTAACACCAGCCCCGAAGGGCTCTCGAAAACGGACACGACATGGACATACAACACAAAACTCAACAAGAAAAACAATGGCGCCCTGGCGGGCTGAAGATTGCTATCCGTAGGTTGGGAGTGGGAAAATAAGTATAAAAAACATTTCTCCAATAGCCCCATGACTTCTTTGGTGCTGACTGACAGCTCACAGCTGACTTCTGATGGCTTTGAAAAGTTACCAGACCAAATTATGTATCCCTACGCTGAACCATATGAACTGAAAAAACATGTATTTAGCAGCTGTTACTTCTGACGATCAAAATTTAGGTATATAGCTAAATGTTGACTGTCAGAAGTCAGCTGTGAGCTGTCAGTCAGCACCAAAGAAGCCATGGGGCTACTGTACATGGAAACGTCGAGTCCTTCAACGCGTACTTTAACCCACTTCGGTGGCCGCGTGGTCTAAGGTGCTACTCTCGCAGTAGACTAGATTGCCGATGACGAGGAAATCGAGGCTCGAATCTCAGTCAGGTGTACTGAGGGCGTTTTTACCTAAATCGTTTGTCACTCTCCCTCCACGCAAATGTGAGTACACTTTCTATACATATAACCTTCCTCATCCATAAAACCATTAGCGTAATTAGTCACAGTAAGACCCGCTTCGGTGGTCGCGTGGTCTAATGCGCTAATATCGTGTTGGACTAGACTAATGAAGACTGGGCGACAGAGTTTCGATCCCGGTCGGAAGAACTGAGAGTGATTTTCTTAAATGGTTTTCCAATCTCCCTTCACGCAAATGAGGGTGCACTTTCTCATGAGTAATCCTTCCTAATCCCTAACCTATTAGTGTAATTAGTACTTATACGTATAACCCAAAAGGTTAGTAAGATACGGTGCTAAAATAAACTAGTACTTTAAACAAATCAGATGTCTGACTAATACCTTAAAGATTAAACGTATCAAAATTAAAACAATTATAAATATTAATTGGTAGTTTTTTACTCACAGAGATGATTTAGCCTGCTTTTAGTGCTAAAAGAAAGCTTAAAAATAAAACAGACACTTAATAAGGTAAATATAAAATACACTTTTTGAAAACATTTTATTTGGAGATGAGTTTCGAACACACACACTATTATGTAACGTTTATATTTTATTTGATAGATGTGGGCTATAAGTACAATTTAAAATTTAAAACCTATAAACATTTTTGTAGTTTTCTCGCATACTGTGAAAGACTAGTTTATTATGATTTATTATTACTTTAGTATGTATAGACTACTATTTATTTACTAGTTCAGTATATTTATTTATAGTTTGTCGGCTACTAAGCGCTATGAGCTGGATATTAATATCAATGATAGCTCTTAATATTCGATGATATCCACACGTCCATCACAGATTCTGACTTAAAACTAAGAATGAAGAATGACCCTGAACCCGGGACGAATACTGGATAACCGCACTAAGCCAAGGGTCCCGAGTTAGATTACCGTGTCCTGGAGTCATTTATCAAATTTACCAATAGGATGTTTGATGCGGCTATATCATCTAAAGATCATTTCCATATTATTGGCTTCACTATTCCTGTACAATTAATTATGACGGACGTTAGCTTTCTTCCAAAGTTATTAGTGCGTGGGTGAGCTTTTCTTTTACCCAGGAGTCTGGGGTTCGTTTCACAACTACATGAGTCAGGAACAGTTTTTCTTAACCATTGCATACCTTATATTCCTATGTACTCATTCTATTGAATAAAATACGTCTTTATCAATTTGTTGTATTTTGTTTGTATTTTAAGAGCGTCTGGGCCATCTGCTATTCACACTAAAGAATAAGTTGTAAGGTAAAATTGAGAAGAAATGTACCCACTTTTAGGAGTAAGGAAGGTAGTTAACCATTTAGGAAAAACATCCTAAGCACACTTAGCCAAGATTCAAACCCCGATCCACCCCTCACAGACAATCTAGTATATTTTGAGAGTGACACCTTAGACCATCATTTTTAAAACTGGGCTCCGCCATAATTATTTCAGGCTTCGTGAGGCAATTTTATAATATTCTTTATTATTTTTCACACTATAAAATAAAATAAGTAATTAGGATTAACAATTTTTTTTTCAAATCTGAATAGAGGGTATTTGCCGAACGGCACAACCAGAACAGGTGATGTTTTCCGTTTGTTTTAGAGTTTTATACTTGTAAAATTTAACTGTCATTATAGAATGTTCATAATATTAATATAACCTTTTTTTATGAGGGCTTGAACATGTTTGTTTTTTCTGGTTCAAGGGCACCTTGGATCTAAAAAGTTTGTGGAGCCTCTGCCTTAAGAAAATTTGAGCAAAGATGCGGGATATTAACCTGGAACCTAAGATTAAATATTTTAATTTTATAATAATTATCACGCATACAAAAACAGTGTACATACTAAATAAAGTATATATTATTTGCGTTTCAAAATGTTAGATATTATAATTATGTATCGAGTAAGACATTGGAGATGCACGGTTGTTATCCTAAAGTAACAAATCTTTCCTTGTGTATCAGAACAATCAGGGCTGTTCTCTGTCTGGCTCCCCCTCGTTCCCTAGTTGGGGGGAGATGGAAGGGGACAGAAGGAGGGGGTGATTGACCACCACGGTGATGTTGATGAAAACATAAACTGTCTAAAGCCAGACTGACAGATATAGAGCCACAGGATTTTTATATATAAAGTGGGGAGCGAATGGGAAGGTGGGTTATGTTGCAGAAAGAGATCAGTTCTGTGATATACGTCTCCGGAGACAGACATACCTTTCAGTATAGCCAGTAGCCAGCGAAACCAGTGGTAGTGAAATGACGTCAAGAGGAGCGTGCTGGGCTTTGTTGGGGTGTGCTGTGATCACCTGCCTTGGGAACTTATGTCTAGGTAACATCTCGTTCATTATCTAGGGACTGGTGTGTTGATCATCTTCCTTGGGAACTTATGTCTAGGTAATATCTCGTTCATTATCTAGGGACTGGTGTGTTATCATCTTCCTTGGTAACTTATGTCTAGGTAATATCTCGTTCATTATCTAGGGACTGGGGTGTTGATCACCTGACTTGGGAACTTATGTCTAGGTAACAGCTCGTTCATTATCTAGGGACTGGTGTGCTGTGATCACCTGCCTTGGGAACTTATGTCTAGGTAACATCTCGTTCATTATCTAGGGACTGGTGTGTTGATCACCTGCCTTGGGAACTTATGTCTAGGTAACATCTCGTTCATTATCTAGGGACTGGTGTGTTGATCACCTGCCTTGGGAACTTATGTCTAGGTAACATCTCGTTCATTATCTAGGGACTGGTGTGTTGATCACCTGCCTTGGGAACTTATGTCTAGGTAACATCTCGTTCATTATCTAGGGACTGGTGTGTTGATCACCTGCCTTGGGAACTTATGTCTAGGTAACATCTCGTTCATTATCTAGGGACTGGTGTGTTGATCACCTGCCTTGGGAACTTATGTCTAGGTAACATCTCGTTCATTATCTAGGGACTGGTGTGTTGATCACCTGCCTTGGGAACTTATGTCTAGGTAACATCTCGTTCATTATCTAGGGACTGGTGTGTTGATCACCTGCCTTGGGAACTTATGTCTAGGTAACATCTCGTTCATTATCTAGGGACTGGTGTGTTGATCACCTGCCTTGGGAACTTATGTCTAGGTAACATCTCGTTCATTATCTAGGGACTGGTGTGTTGATCACCTGCCTTGGGAACTTATGTCTAGGTAACATCTCGTTCATTATCTAGGGACTGGTGTGTTGATCACCTGCCTTGGGAACTTATGTCTAGGTAACATCTCGTTCATTATCTAGGGACTGGTGTGTTGATCACCTGCCTTGGGAACTTATGTCTAGGTAACATCTCGTTCATTATCTAGGGACTGGTGTGTTGATCACCTGCCTTGGGAACTTATGTCTAGGTAACATCTCGTTCATTATCTAGGGACTGGTGTGTTGATCACCTGCCTTGGGAACTTATGTCTAGGTAACATCTCGTTCATTATCTAGGGACTGGTGTGTTGATCACCTGCCTTGGGAACTTATGTCTAGGTAACATCTCGTTCATTATCTAGGGACTGGTGTGTTGATCACCTGCCTTGGGAACTTATGTCTAGGTAACATCTCGTTCATTATCTAGGGACTGGTGTGTTGATCACCTGCCTTGGGAACTTATGTCTAGGTAATATCTAGTTCATTATCTAGGGACTGATATGTTGATCACCTGCCTTGGGAACTTATGTCTCGGTAACATCGAGTTCATTATCTATAATTACTGACCACACACACATATTAATATAGTTTTAATTAAGTTTTTTTAAATAATAATAATAATAACTTTATTATAATCTAAATTGATAGCCCCATGGCTTCTTTGGTGCTGACTGACAGTTCACAGCTAACTTCTGACAGTCAACATTAAGTTATATACCCAAATTTTAACTGTCAGAGGTGACAGCTGCTAAACACATGTTTTTGCAGGTTATATGGTTCGGCGTAGGGATACATAATTTGGTCTGGTAACTTTTCAAAGCTGTCAGCAGTCAGTTGTGAGCTGTCACTCAGCACCAAAGAAGCCATGGGCCTACTGTAGTTATAGAAATTTTAATATGGTATTATACTATTCAATACATTTTCCTTAATTATAACGATTCACATTTTTTAAGAGGAGGGGGTAATGGTGGGGAAAATGGCCTACTCGAGTAAACGTCTTTTATCTTATGGGAATTTCTTTTCCGTTCACTTTGTGGATTTCTCACTTGCAAACAATTCCCTGATGTTGGGAAAATCGTGGTCCGAATCCCGATCAGGTGTACTGAGAGTTGATTTTCCCCTCTCCTTCCACGCAAATTCCAATAAACCTTCTCTTAAAGGAGCCACCTTGTTAAGCGAGAAATTGTCTCTCAGACGTTCAGCTCTAACGCAATATTTAATATTCTACAATGTTTTATTTTCACATACGATGTATGGCTTAACCCCCAAAAAAGTCGAAAAATTGGAATAGGGTTCTTTTTCCTTAAGAACCCTATATTTTTAATTTTATTACTAGGCAAAAAATGTGAAAATGTTATATTTGCATATTTTCAACGATTTTTTAAACATTTTTGTGGAAAGAAAGAGAATATATCAAAGATAATGATGTATTATTATTATTATTATTATTATTATTAGCACCGCGTCTTACTACCCGTTCGGGTTATACGCACACTTAATGTGTAATGGTAGGGTGATTGTGAGATGAAATGGAGGACCTACAGTTTAACGTGGGATCCGAACCACGGTGGAGGCCTGGCAGCTAATGATGTATTATTACTTTAACCAATAGAATATTTTTAAAATTATTTTTAGGATCACAACAGAAATTTTTAAGATATTTGAGAACTATTGGAGAGCTTTCCTCTTAACCGGGAGATGAGAAGTCCCGTATTATTATTTCCCGTTTTTATTATTAACATGGAAAAGAGTGGTTGTAGTCGAAGAGTGAAAAGGAGTATAAGCTTGGACATAATAGAGAAATAGTTTCAGAAAACAACCCAAATCGTTGTAGTTTAAGACGTGTGGTCTGACAACGATTGACACTTTCTCGCTGACCAAGGTGGCCGCCTTAACCCCACCCTTTCCCATCCCTAACACATCTGCGTACCGGTAATTACTATACATGCGTAGAAACCGAACGTGTAGTAAGATGCGGTTGGGAGAAAAACACAAAAAGGTTGAGATATTTACATGTCTCGTTATCTGTGACCTTCATAGCAAAACAAACACCAAAGAGGAAGTGTAGGCGGAGGGTAAGTGATTGAGTGACTGGAGGAAGATTTATCTCGAAATGAATCCCCGACCAAAGGTCCCCAAATAGCGCCACGTGTGAGTCAGAGAAGAGAGTAATAAACCATCCAATGCACACGCGGGAACTAGCGGATAAATGGTGTTTACTTCACACAGTCGTTCCGTGGCTTTTAGGGGTAGTCAAGGTTCAATTAATATGAGGAATGCGGAACCTGGAGCTACAATATAAGCCAATGTGGTTCAACTGGTGACCTGCGGGCCAATTTTTAAAGGGAAAATTGTTAAAGGGAAGCCCTCTGTGACAGATGTCAAATAGTTAATGGCTCATAAAAAAATATTTGTTTAAGAAAGTTCATGATAGAATTTTACTATTAATTTATTTTATTAGTAAAAATATGTATGAAAAAAAAAATATATGTATTTAATTTGTTTTGTAAAATTGTGTGTGCGTGTATATTTTACAATATATTTTTGGGAAACTAATACATTTCTTTTGGCAGTAAAATTTGAAAGATTTTACGAATCAAAATAAAATATAATATACACAAGTATTGAAAATAATAATTTTACTAAGTGTTGTTTTTTAAGTTGATGAGACTACTAAATATATTTGGCCCACGGTTCAAACTAATAATAAGATTTGGCTCTTGGGATGACAAACTTTGGATTACCCTGGTTTAAGCTCTCCAGCGTAGGAGTGTTGGCAATTGACCACTAGCAGAATCTACCAGATCTATTCTCATGTATCCATTCGCCAAATCACATTTTCCGCAAGACTATTTTATTATGTAGAGTTTCTGTCACTTTAGGAACAACAAATAACTTGTTTTTAATTATGTTTTTCTTCTTAAGCTTTTTGTATCATTATTAAAAAATTTGTGGAAGCAACGTCTGTAGTTCAATAAGAAATTCTTTACAAACGAAAAGATTCAAAAACGCTACTTTCTCTTCATAAATCAAGATGGCGAACCAGACAACATGAGCTCAGTTGATGACGTCATTCAAACCATATTTGGATGTGTGAATGCGCGTGTCTCTTTACTTTACATTCACTACTGTTTTCAGGCTATAGCCTGGGTCAGTTTATTACTCAGGTAATATATTTTTTCAATACCGGCTTGCTAGGCCTGTCGTGGTTTCATATGCCTTAAATAATAATATTTAGCACCGCGTCTTACTACCCGTTCGGGTTATACGCTTAAGTACTAATTACTCTAATGGATTAGGAATTGGGAAGGTTGAATTAAAGGAAGTAAACCCGCATTTGCGTGGAGGGAGAGTGGAAAACCATTTAGGAAAAACCACCCCCAGTTCACCCGACCGAGATTCGAACCTCGATCTCCCCGTCCTCAGCAGTCGGGCTCAACACGACTAGCGCGTTACATATGCCTTAAAAATCTATCTGAAGACTAAGACGGGCACATCCAGTCCACGGCCGTTAATTTATCAATGTTAAAGGGTCAACCCATATTTTCATCAATGATAAATTTTCGACCGTGACTGGAAACGAGACCGCGACCCTTAGTTAATTAGGCAGACACGTTACCGACTGAGCTAAGGTGTCGGATTGCGCGTATGTCTACAAAATAAAAACGTTTCTATTTGAAACCAATATTTGGTATGGCTCTTTCTCTAAGTTATATAAAAAAAGCATATATTTATTTTGGTGACGAGTATAGTAAATATAATTTTGAAAACAATACTTTTCAATGTATTATTTCATGCACCATAATATATTGTGTTGCCACAACCACTAAAGAATAAGAATAATAGTTTTATAAAATCATTTAATTGAAGTTAGCTAGTGAATGATTTTTGTAAAACTCTTTTTTTTTTAAATATTTCCAACGATTTGGGCTCAAAATTGATCAGGGGGAACTATTTTAAATTATCAATATTAATGTATCCTTATTTAATCAAAATAAATTAATTTAAGAGTAGTTTACTTAAGACAAATTAGAGACAGTTAAATATTTTTTTAAATTGACATTTAAATGGGAGTCTGGAAATAGTTTTTCATAATAAATAACAATACTTTTTTATTCTTACAACTAACTAATTTTTGGGTAGTTTACAAATAATTTGTTTTTGCACATTTGAGTATTTGTGTAATATATTCGATTAATTTGGTTTAAGATTTTGTATAAAAAGTGTTTATTGTAATTATCAAGATGTTGTGTTTGTATTTATGAGGAAAACATATTATTTATTATTGTTATTTAGCATCACGTCTTACTACCCTTTCGGGTCATACGCTCTAGTACTAATTACGCTAATGGATTAGGAATTGGGAAGGTTGAATTTATATGAAGTGAAACCGCATTTGTGTGGAAGAAGAGTAGAAAATCATTTAATAAAACCACAGCCAGTTCACCCGACCGAGATTCGAACCTCGATCTCCCTGTCCTCGGCCATCTGGCTCAACACGAGACTAGCGCGTTATCCAACTACGCCACTGAAGTGGGTAGGAAAACATATTTAAAAGTAGTTTATTCAAAACCTATTTTTGAAAATTATCTTCGCATTTATAATACATAATATGAGAAAGTTTGTGCGATTGTGGTGTCGTACCATTTATTTACATCTTTGTACCTTATTCTGCCAACATTGTTCGCTATTTGATTCATAGACTCCAATATTGGTTTCCCTCTTGAATTTATCAATCCCACATCTCCTTTTATAATGATATTCATCAAACCATCATGTCTCATGTCCTATCAAGTTAACTCTTAATTGCTATTATACCTTTCTAAAATTTCCTTTCTTCATTTGCTTTACTTAGCACTTATACATTTAATACCATCTCCATCCATGATTTTTTCAACATTCTTCTGTAGCACCATTATTCAAATGCTTCTAATTTCTTTCTTTCTGTTGCACCAATGGCCAATGTTTCGCATCCATAAAGTGCAACGCTTCAAGGATATGCCTTGAGGAACCTTTTCCTGATTTCCTAATTTATTCTAGTCCAAGATAATGTATTCTTGTTGTGAAAAGCTTTTGTTGTAGGTCCTATTCTACCTATAATATATACATATAATTTTATGTCAAGCAATGTATAGATTGAAAGCTATGGTACATTGATCAATTAAAGAGAAAAATAATATTTCAGTGTATTTGATTTAAAAGCTTCAAAGCTTAGTTTGATGCATGAAATATATCGATAAATTGACCGATATATCGGATACTAGAACATTGATTTAAATCAATCAATGTTTTTGTGACGAAATCAATACATCTTTTATGTCGATATATCGTTGCCATCCTTAGGCTTGGTAGGATTATGGTAAGAATGCATTTTTTTGAATCGTTATAGAAAAATATACTAAAATAATTTGCATTTCATGTGATCTTGCAGCTATCACTATAACTAGGGGTGTTCAATTTTGGATTTCTTGCAAAGTCTGTTCCCTGTTGTTTTCAAAATGGGAAGTAGCGTGGTTTGTGTCCACAGCTTTTCCAGGTTCTCGGAATAGTTTTTTTTCTTCATGTTTTGGATTTTTAGCACAATATAGCATAGACCGTAGACGGAAATTGTATACAGAGTGTACCTTAATTTGTGGGACCACTCTGGGAGTGTTTAGGGACATAAAATAAACAAAAACATTGTGTGAATATGTGTTCTATTTGCCCTTGCGTCAAAGTTATAGCCTGTGTTGCTTCCCATAAATGTGTAGTTGCCCACCTTAACACAAATTTGGATTAAATATCCAAGCCATTATATTTGATAGTTACGGTTCTATCCAAATATAAATATCATATTCTTCAAATTGAAATGGCACCTGGACATGGGAATCGAACGTGGAACTTTTGATTTAGTACGCCAATGCTCTAACCACTGAGCTATCCAGGAGCCGTCCCGTACTCAGGATCATTATTCATTCATTAAGGTACATTCTGTGAATCACAAAGTGCTGCTCGTAATAATTACCTTACACCTTAAGTTGAGAGTGAAGGAGACACGAGAAAAAAGCAAAATACCTCCAGTTTGTATAGCAAAACATTTTTTTGGCCAAAATAAATCAGATATTGTTCCAATAGAACCATAGACTTTAACTTTCCTCACATTTTGACCTCACCAATTATTGAGGATATGTAATGAGCATATATGAGAAACTTTATAAATTATATTATTATTATTATTATTAATATTATTATTATTATTAGCACCTCTTCTTACTACCCGTTCGTATTATAAGCACTTACACTTATGTGTAATGGTAGGATGATTGTGAGATGAAATGGAGGACCTACAGTTTAACGTGGTAATCCGAACCACGGTGGAGGCCTGGCATTCCACACATTCACAAGTTGTGATTAATACACGTCTTGTCAAAGGTGAAAGAAGGGTTTGGTAATCAGATAAATCTGTGCTGGGCCCTAGGATTGAGCCCCAGACCACTAGTACAAAAGTCTGACTGACACCTTACCCCTAGACCGCCAGGTCACCTAATTAAAATGATTATAAAAATATTTAATTAAATTCCAGGACACCCTTAACAGATATTCAAGATCTGTAAATATCGCCTTGAGAAAAAAATTAAGATATTTGTTTTTACTGTAGAAATATTTTATTTAGTTTGACAAAACATGTTTTGATATAAAAACTGCAAAAACACTGATCTTTTTTCGCGTCCTATAGATCACCACCTTAAAGCAAGCCTGTTCTAGTGATTTCATAGATGTTATTGTCCGCCCAAAAGCTCCATAAGTTTCTCAGCTTCATTGGTAGCTTGGTTCAAAACGTTGGGGGAGCATGTTAATACTGTCATTGGGTGTTGTATAGGTAATCGCTTTCTGCTGGCTTCAGAAATTTAAAATTCGGATTTAAATCTAGGAAGCGAGCAGACCAATATGTACCACACGACTTATCCATTTGTTAGGAAATCAATCGCTCGTTGAAGAAATGTGACATTTTGATCCGAATTGTTTTTATTGGTGGGAGATTAACAGTGTAAACTTATGTCGGTTCATTGAATATTACTTTGTATGGGTTGTTGGAAGAAGTTCCCCTCCATGTCATACGTCACACGCGGTTCATGCTTGATGATGCTCTGACACTTTTTACCGAGTTTTTATATTTTTTTAAGAATTGCGTCTTACTGTCCATTCGAGTTATACATTTATGTACTAACTACGCCAGTGGGTTAAGGACGAGTAAGTTTGAATTTAGAGGAGTTGAACTCACATTTGCGCGGAGAGAAAGCTAGAAACCATTTAGGAAATACTACGCTCAGTACACTCAACTGGGATCGAAATCTTTTCTATCTCATCATCTAGTATATTGCGAGAGCAACGCTTTAGACCATGTGGCCACTGAGGCGGGTCTTTGCCTAATAGCTAGACATTTCTTGAACGTTCGAGATTTTGGTAAAAGGATACTTTTTTAACTATATTTTATTGTTATTTTTTTTAGGTAGATAATCAAAAGTGACAATTTCAGATCTTAAGACTTGACGCATGATTACGTGTATGTAGATCTAGTACAGTAGCCCCATGGCTTCTTTAGTGCTGACTGAGAGCTCACAGCTGACTTCTGACAGTCAACATTTAGATATATACCTAAATTTTGACTGTCAGAAGTGACAACTGTTAAACATATGTTTTTACAGATCATATGGTTCGGCGTAGGGATACATAATTTGGTCTGGTAGCTTTTCAAAGCCACCAGCTTTCAGCTGTGAGCTGTCAGTCAGCACCAAGGAAGTCATGGCGCTACTGTAGCTGAATGACCGCGTATTTATTCTCATGGGAAAGTATTTAAAGCATTGTATTCGAATATGCGTAAAGGCAGAGTCGAAAGCATATTAAAGAGGGAAGGGACCCAAACCCCAACCTTCCTATCAGTGTCAATCAAGAACAGATAGGACTTATGCCTTTACCTGTGTGTCCACTGGTGCAACTGACCGCAGAATAAATTTAGCTCGTACCTTATATTCAGTCGTCATAGCAGTAAACCATGAGTCTAAAGGCGCGTTCAGATGAGTCTACCAAGGTCTAACTACGGTAGCATTCATCGGGGAGCACGTGGTGAACTAAACGTTGGACTCGTATAGTCTGGTTTGTGGGGGACGGGAGATCAGGGCTCAAATCCCGGTTGGGTGTTTTGAGGATTACTTTTCCTAACGGTGTTTTGTAGGTCTTGCACTATGCAAACGTGCTCACATTTTATCTGTATTTCAGACTGCCCCATTAATAAAATAAATGTAGATTGGTGGTAAGATGTGGCGGAAAGTAATAATAATGAAATTCCCAAAATTGTATTATTTTTCTAATAGCTTTATTTGACTTTCTCTCGTTCTAGGTTTGTCTTTGACCGAGCTGAGGCCCCATAAGAACTCCCAGCAACTGTTTTCTACACAGGAGACGAACCAGTGGCTCTTCACAGAAGATCTGGTCACAGAGTCTTCCAGATCCACGTGCTGTGTACGACACGAGAAACACGTCACCATAGGTTTTGGTAGGTACATTACATCGAATGTTTAGTCGCGGGGTTTGTTGCAAGGTGATTGGAAATCTGAGACACATCCGGGCATCTCAGAAGCCAAACTGATCAACGCCATTAAATTATTATTAGCACCGCGTCTTACTATCCGTTCGGGTTATACGCACTTACGCTAATATGTAATGGTAGGGTGATTGTGAGATGAAATGGAGGACCTACAATTTAACGTGGAATCCGAACCACGGTGGAGGCTTGGCATTCCCCACATTCACAAGTTGTGATTAATACACGTCTTGTCAGAGGTAAAGGAAGGGTTTGGCAATCAGATAAATCTGTGCCGGGACCGAGGATTGAACTCTGGACCCCCAACACAGAAGTCTGACACCTTACCCCAAGACAAGCAGGTCACCATAACGCCATTAAAAAAAAAAAT
>CABFVZ010000016.1:358437-371947 GCA_902151445.1 Timema monikensis | reverse complement strand
TTTTGGCATTAATAATTTTTGCTTCTGAGAGGTTCAAGATTGCAAAAATCAATTTCTTTTTAATTTAAGGTGAAGTCAAAGCAAAGCTAGAGACATGTGAAGTGAAGTCAAAGCTGAAGTCTAAGATAGGGTTTATGTTGTTGTCACATGAAACTACTTTTAATTTTTTAATTGTCCATTAAATAGATTCAGGACCCACTTTGGGGGCGAATAGTCTCTAAAGGTATCATCACTCTCACAATATACTGGACTTCTGATGACGGGGAGGTTAAGGTTCGAATCCCTGTAGGATGTACTGAGTTTTTAAAATGGTCTGCCATTCTATTTTAAACGCGAATGTGGGAACACTTCTTCTAAATTTAACCTTCCTAATTTCTAGCAAATATTTTTGTATTTTTTGTAAGTTTCCTTCCTACTATAATCCTTCTATAACCCTTTTTAGCCACGTCTTACTACCCGTCCATACTACTCACATATTTACCCTAATTGGGTAGGTGTGTGAATGGTAGAACTTTAAAAGAAATTTAGCTACATTTACGTGCTGGCAAAGTTAGAAACTATTTGGCGTGCACACTAATGTGAGGTATTGTTAGCTACGTTCTAAAAATCGGTGTTTTTTTCGATATGATCCTGAATAGCTTAGTTTATAGAACATTGGAATTTCAAATCAAATGTCAAAGGTTCGAATCTATTTCTAGGGCATATTGTCTGAATGATTAAATAAATTAAATTATTCCTTATACTCGGCCTATAATTATTATATTAATCTAGGTTTGGAATGAACATAAAAGTAATTAGGAATAATTTGAATTCCATGAAGTAGACATATTCTATTACAAATTCAATGAAAAATGGGGTGACCTGGTGCTCTAGAGGTACGGTGTCAAACTTCTATGCTGGAGATCCGGGGTTCAATCCTTGATCACGTCACAGATTTATCTGATTACCAAACCCTTCCTTCACCTCTGACAAGACGTGTATTAGTCACAACTTGTGAACGTGTGGAATGCCAGGCCTCCACCGTGGTTCGGATTCCACGTTAAACTCTAGATCCTCCATTTCATATCACAATCACCCTACCATTACACATTAGCGTAAGTGTGTATAACTCGAACGGGTAGTAAGACGTGATGCTAATAATAATAATAATAATAATAATAATAATAATAATTAAATATTAAATATTAAATATGACCAACTACATAATCATTGAGTTTTAATGTTCTACTTTTAAATCATTTTAATAATAATTATATATATATATATAGTAGGCATTAAATTGTTTTAGTCGATTTTTAGTCAGGATTTATAAATTCAAAAGGTAAATTACTTCAAGTGTCCAAACTTACGTCAAATAAGATATAAGATCCTTCCGCTAAAATTAGGTGACATGTAAACACTAGCATAGAAGCATGTGCCACCAATATTAAAACGTATTAATCTTAGAGGCAGAAATAAGGTTTTGGCTATGTGGTAGATGAGATAAAAAAAATACAAAATAAAAATATTGCTCACAATTTTTTTAACGGCCACGCATATCAAATTTTATTCAATGATTCATAATAACTCTTACGTAAGTACATCCGAACACACAAAATATTACATGAAAATATAATTATGAGAAATCATTTTGTGTTTGGCGAGCTAAATACACTAGCAAAATAATTTCCTTTATAATTTCAAAGATTAAATAGTCAAAATTTTTAAACTATTTTAAAGGCCTAGAGAAATATTAGTTTCTCAAATAATTAGTGAAAAACATTAATTATCCTTGAAATATATAAGCGTGTTACTCTACGGTTTGAATGATATTTATTTCTACCTTGCTGGTCTTGTGATAAAGTTGCTCGCCTCAATAACAAATGTTCATCGGTTCAAACCCACCTTGGGTCGACGTGTTTTATTTGAGCAATAAAAATCCACAGTAACAATTTACTTAAAGGGAGAGTAAAGCCGTCGGTCCCATATTGATTGTGTCATAAAAGTACTTTGAAAGTTATGTAAAAAATACCTTAACTGACCAAATTAGTAGGCTCTTTCATTCTCACTCATAGAAATTCTAGTGTGCTGATATAATCGGTCGGTTCACAAAGTAAAATACCTAAAATAAAATTTATATTTAGTATTTTAAATGAGTTTTGAATTGTTATTTAATATAGAAAAAAGCTTCCAAATTGAGATGAAAAATATTACAATTAATAACTTTTTAAATATAAACATAGGTTAAACGGGATTTATTTATAAGGGTTTTTAAAACGTTTAAGGTTTTATATGCGTTAATTTGGTGATAAAGAAATGTCTCTATAATATATATATATAATATTCTAATTTAATTTCAATGGTAAAAGACAATTTAAATATTGTATTTTCAAAGTTGTCGGTGGAGTCATTTATATTTATAGGTTTACAGCCTTCATGATATATACATTTTTAAGATAAGAAGTTTTTTTTCTTTTCAGTTAAAAGAATTAAAATTTTCTTATAGTATTTACATACAATCATGTTGTGCAAATGTTATATGCTTACCAAATAACGCCCTCTTTTTTTCAAATATGATTTGTGCTTAAAATTTTTATAAAATTTGCATTTAAAAATATGTATTAAGGTATTTATTTAAGTTAAAAATATTAATATTCTTGAAAATATATAAGTGCGTGATAGTTTGGATATAATGTGGGGATCTTGTACTCTTTATAAATACGTGTTTAATTTCTAGTTCAAGCTTAATGACATATCATTTTAGAAAACATTCTAAATTCAAAATTAAGTAAGGAGTAGAAATGATATAGTTAAGACTTAGAAACCCCACATAACACCCCACATGACATAGGTGGGCATGAGTTTCATATGGTCAGTTTTCCTTGGTGATGGGCAGATTGGTGTTCGAATCCTAGGGAGGTATACTGAGGTCTTTTTATCCCACCTAAATGTGTAGCCATTCTACCTCCAAGAAAATGCAGGCACATTTTCTCAAAACTTGACCTCCCTCATCCTTACCAAACTAGCGTAATTAATAGGCGTGTATCTTGGATAGATAGTAAGAAGTGGGAAAAAAATTAATTAAATACTCAAGATGGGATGCTTGAATCTCTCGAATACTATGGAACTGTAGACATTTGAGGTTCCTAAAAAACTAAAAAACTAAAAAAAGTATCTCTATCACAATAATTATGAAGACATTAACTTGATACAACAATTTTTATCAACTAGTAAAAGGAATTATATAGATGTGTGTAATCGATAGAGTAACAAAATCACATCAAAGACAAAATTGTATTAATATAATTAATTTACTAAAAAAAATGTTTTTTTTGTTGTTTATGACGTAATAGACATGACAAACAAATTTTATTCATCAGTGGTACCAAGCCTTAATCAATATTTTTTTAAACTAACCTTGAAATATTTTCACTTCGACTAAAATGTATTAAAAAAAAGATTTAAGTATTAGAATTTGAATTCTAGATTCGAAAGAAAGTTTAAGCTTGATATTCGAGAAATATAGAAATCAACCCATCTCAACTTAATACATTTTAAGTTTCTGTATATATCCATCCAAAATTAAATATGATTATTTTGATTTGTGAATTTTAATTATGTATTTCAAACTAAATTTACGGTTTTGTTTTTTTGCTAAGAAAATTACAAATATACTCGATTAAAAGTCGTTATGTAATTTTAGGTGTACATGTTATGAATCTTGGCACGTTTCGTTGTTTAGCTTATCCTTTCTAAGAAATAGCAAAATTGCTATTATAAACTTAAGGTTGTATTTTGGAAAAGATCCAGCTGGCGAGTCCAGAACAAGTTTGTCACTAGGACCGGTGGAAAGAGTTGGTGGGGGGAGGATATTTTTGAGAGGAGTAGGAGGAGGGGGAAGGAACAGAGAGAGGATGGTTTACAAGTGGGGGAAGGACAAAGTGAAGTTTCAAACATCCCACGTTGTTGGTCACATCCGGGATGTTGAATATAGTCCCATGTCCAAGCTTTATTTTAAATGTGCTTGTTTGAAAGAATCAGGACCTAAGCAATTATGATAGATTAATTTTTAGCACCTCATCTTACTACCCGTTAGGGTTATATGCGTGTGTACTAGCTACTATAATGTGTTATGGATGAGGAAGGTTATTATTATTATTATTATTATTATTAGCACCACGTCTTACTACCCATTCGGGTTATACGCACTTACGCTAATGTGTAATGGTAGGGTGATTGTGAGATGAAATGAGGGACCTACAGTTTAACGTGGAATCCGAACCACGGTGGAGGCCTGGCATTCCACACATTCACAAGATGTCTTGTCAGAGGTGAGGGAAGGGTTTGGTAATCAGATAAATCTGTGCCGGGACCGAGGATTGAACCCCGGCCGTCAGCACAGAAGTCTGACACCTTACCCCTAGACCACCAGGTCACCCGATGAGGAAGGTTCAAGTTAGAGGACGTGTACCCACGTTTGCGTGAAGGGAGACTGTAAAAACGTTTAGAGAAAAGCACCCTCAGTACATACAACCAGGATTCGAGCCCCGTTATCTCCGTCATCTGAAGTCCAGTCTATTGCGAGAATAAAGCCCAAGGTTTTTTTAAAGTGTGGTCCACTTAGGTCTTATCAAGTAGTCCGCAAGATTCCAGGAAGTTTAGTGATAATAATTAATTGAAGAATGTTGATCACATTTAAGAGAAAAATCTGAAATGCAAAAGATAAAAAATGAAAATAACTATAATGTGTTGTATTTATTTCCTAGTTAGACACAAGTCAAATAGAAAGTGAAATTTGTACCAACATTAGTCTTGAAATATGAACTGTTATTTCCAAAAAATTTATAAGTATTATAGTGTTAAAAATAATCACAAAACTATTATTTATTAATTCAATGTAGTTATTTGATTTGTTATTCTTTTTTCTTGTATTTATAGCTGCAAAATAGAATTGCCTAAAAATAGTGTTTATTTTTTACATTACTCGTTCCCCAACTCCCAAGGCTAAGGTGGTCCCTCAATGCGCATGGCTTATATTTAGTGTTACCTCAATGCATATAGCTTACACGTGGTGGGCCCTCAATGCGCATAGTTTGCATTTGTTGGTCCCTCAATACGCATAGCTTATATTTGTTGGTCCCTCAGTGCGCATAGATTATATTTGGTGGTCCTTCAATGCGTATAATAGCTTACTCTTGGTGGTCCCTCAATGCACATAGCTTATATTTGTTGCCCCTCATTGCGCATAGCTTATATTTGGTGGGCCCTCACTGCGCATATCTTTACATTTGTTGGTCCCTCAATTAGACTTGTTAGTCCCTCAGTGCGCATAGCTTACATTTGTTGGTCCCTCAGTGCGCATATCTTACATTTGGTGGCCCCTCAGTGCGCATAGCTTACACTTGGCTGTCACTCAGCACGCATATCTTACATTTCGTGGCCCCTCTGTGCGCATAGCTTACACTTGTTTGTCCCTCAGTGCGCATATCTTACATTTGGTAGCCCCTCAATACGCATAGCTTACACTTGACTGTCCCTCAGCACGTATAGCTTACATTTAGTGGCCCCTCTGTGCGCATAGCTTACATTTAGTGATACTACACCATCAAAACTCGGATAAACACTGCTTATGTGCATTCTATCACTGGAGTGGATTGTCCGGTATTAATTTTTATCTGGTAATCGGCCGCGTGGTATAGTGGTCAGAACACCTGACTGCTGACCCAAAGGTCCTAGGTTAAATGCCCGGCTGGTACCGGGGGATTATTTTCTAAAGGACAATAATTACAATGGCCATCAGGGTTTGGTTTATTAGACATAGGTTAGGTTAAGATCTTCATTGTGTCCACCCTATGATATTCATTATTATTATTATTATTATTATTATTATTATTATTAGCGCGTCTTACTACCCGTTCGGGTTATATGCACTTACGCTAGTGTGTAAGGGTAGGGTGATTGTGAGTTGAAATGGAGGACCTACAGTTTAACGTGGGATCCGAACCACGGTGGAGGCCTGGCATTCCCCACATTCACAAGTTGTGATTAATACACGTCTTGCCAGAGGTGAAGGAAGAGTTTGGCAATTAGATAAATCTGTGCCGGGACCGAGGATTGAACCTCGGACCCCCAGCACAGAGGTCTGACACTTTACCCCTAGACTACCAGTTCCCCTCATATTCACTATTATCATTTCCTCATATCATCAGGGCATGGAAAGTGCCTCCATGGAAAGGATGAATGATTATTACGTTCGGGCGTTCCCTGGGCAACGGTACATTAGTACTGGCTAATCTTTTCACAAACTGAGCGGCAGATAAATACAGCAGCCCAGACACGCCATTATTATTAATTGTTATCTTGTAGAGGAATGCATTATTTTTAATTTTTGGCTGATCGCAAATTACATTATTGTCCTCCAGGTATATCCGGGGAGATGGTCCAGCTGGATGTTGGAAAGTGTCGTAAGAACTGCAGGACGAGTCATATGGAGTCCTTGCAACTATCAAAGGACCTAAATGGTAGCAGTATGAATGAACATTTACAACAAGTAAGAGAAGTGATTTAATATCAAGTAAGAATGGATCATTAAACCCACGCCAATAGACTCGCAGGATAAAGTATCCATTTTGTCATGTTTGGCTAGTCGACGACGAAATGGTCGTGGGTTCGAGTCCCAGTCAGGTGTAGTGAGGGTGGTGTTTCCTAAGAGTTTTCCATGTAAATGCAGGTATATTTACGCTCATATATACCTTACTAATTTCTACTAATTAGTGTACATATTTGGGTAGCCTGAAAGGGTATCAAACACGGTGCAAATAAAAAAAAGTAATTTGTTCTAATATTAAAAAAAAATCCATCTAATTTAAATTGAATATTTTGAGACACGAGATTGGTCAAAACTTTACTGAATTCCTTATATATATTTATATGAAAAAAGTATGTATTTGCCTTATGGACCTAAGTAGCTTTGTGACAACTCTTAAGGTGGGATGGAAGGGGATGCGAGCAAAAAGCCAGTGGTTTTGTAGTTTTTATGGCAAAATATCTTTTTTTTTTGCTCTAAATGAATAAAATATTTCTCCAGTACAAATATAGAGTTTAATTTCCTTCACATGGTGACCTCAACAATTCTTGAATTTCTTTCAAGAATGTCCTGAAATTTAATAACAACTTTTCCTCTTCATTTGAAAAAGTGTATCATCTAATGCCGCTATGCTCATAATGGATATTCAGGAACTGTTGATATCACCGTGTGAATAAAATTAAAAATCTATGCATGTAGATATGACCATGTGTGATGCTGTCATTTGACCTGCTACTATGGACCACACCTCATTCAGCTGAGCCGCACAGGTGACTGAGCTTTGAATGGAAGTAGATCATTCACTACTCCGTCAATCATGTCAGTATTCCGATACAACCCGCACACTTGGCCCACTTAAGTCTGGAGTCGAAGATATCTTTTAACAGTTGGTCACTTTTCTCAAAGCTTTGAATACATTAGAAATAGTTTTGACTCCAAACAGTCACTTAAGTGGAAGTGATTTGTGTAAGAGTTTACCATTTGCATAAGTACAACTATGTTTGGGGCGAGGTTGAAAAGTTGATCATATGTGATATAGGGGCTATCCCTTTCACTGGAATGAACAGTTCAATTACCGATTCCAAAAAAAATGAATGTTGTGTCTTGTATAGAATCAAGCTAGTTTAAAAAAATCATGTCCTTATTTAATTAGGTGGTTTTAGTTCACGTTAAATATTATTGGTAAAAATACTTTGGTATGAACAATTTCCCATTACTATATAAGCTATATAGTTTCGTAAAGATTTTAATATTCAGTTGGAAATCATGAGAGTTGGGAAAGTCGTAGGATGGTTGAGAATGGCCCATTCTACATATATCAAGATCAAAAACCGGGGCGGAGTAAAAGTTTTTCTACAACTTGCATCAAACCACCTAAAAAGAGCCTCCAAGTTCATCCTTGTAGAAAACATGATCTTAGGGCCACAGTATTTTATATATGGACATGGACCCAAACTATATACATTATCTCTTCTTAAACCTAATTCGTACCCCGTAACTTCTCTTAAGTACCTGGGGAGAGACATGGCAGACAAAATGTATCCAATAAAAAAACGTAGAAAAAATTCTAGTGCAATAACTAGCAGTAAAGGCCAAGGAAGCTTTCAACAAGAAGAGATCACTGCTGACCAGCAAGTTAAGTTTGGAACTGATGAAATGCTACATTTTGAACATCGCGCTGTATTGAGCAGTAACTTGAACTCTTAGGAAGAGGGCAAATACATAATTGGAAAGCTTTGAAATGTGGTCCTGAAGAAGACTTAAAAAGATCAGGTGGACAGACACGGTGACAAATGAAGAAGTCCCAAGAAGAAGTGGTTGAGAAGAGAACCATTTTGGATGTGATTTCTCGTTACAAAACAAATTGGATCGGAAACATCCTTAGTAGGAACTATCTTCTGGGCGGCGTCATAGAAGGAAAGGTCGAGGAAAATAAAAGCTTAGGGAGAAAATGAGTTCAAATATTAGATTACTTGAAGGAAATAAGAACATTCTGGGAGCTTAAGGAGGAGGAATAGGACGGGGTGCGTTGGCGGTCTAAGTTATCAAACAAAAGGAATCAATCAGCCTGTCGTTAGACATAACACGTAATAATTAATAGCTAGCAGCCAAAACTGCAGCGATCCACTGGTGTACAGTCTTTATAAATCGCTAAAACAAGTCCAGGAACGCGAAAAAAAGATAATTGACTGAATGAATAAAAATATTAATTTTTACAGGCTACGTTAAAATTTGTCATCCAGAAGGGGTGATTATTCAGGAATAAAATACATTTTTGTGAAAATGAAATATGTACTTTTTATGTAAACATAACAAGCTAAAACCATCCTGATGATCAAACCATGTATTTGGCAGAGTCTGCATTTCATGAGTAACATTTACTCTAGATTAAAATCCTCACGAGACGATTTATATGGGCAAACTTTTATGGAGTTGTTACAAATTTGGTTTCTTTACAAACATTAAAAAATATTTATACCCTCTTCTGTAATGATTTAAATTATTATTATAAGTATTTATGTAAATTGAAAGTGGTTATTGGCGTTCCAATATATACAGATTGGACACACACACACACACACATATATATATATATATATATATATATATATATATACATACATATGTTAGAAACCGATAAATATAGTATATATATCAAAACATTTGAAAACTATATTATAAAATTAATAGTATATATTATAAAATATGAAATATTAGCAATTTGGATGCAATGTTAGCTAGGCTAGTCTTTTTTGGATCCGAATAAATGGTTAAACAGTCATTTTAACCTCTAGCAATAATCATAATAATAGGATTATATTTAATAGGTTTGGAAATTTCCCCCTCTCGCTAATATGGTGTATAGTGTATGCAATAAAGAAAGGAAATACAATATTATTCTAGAAGTTTCTCTAGCTCTATCCAAGCAAAACAGGGAAAAACAACATTAGCGTTGCGGGACTTACCCTTTCGGGCTTCACGTATAACTTGTTCGCGTAATAGTTTAGTATTACAGGAAGATTCTATATTGGTTTGTTTATGAGCGGGGAATTCCAATATAGCTGTTGTCAACCACGTACCCAAGGCCATGTTGGGGACACGAGGTTGGACAAGGGGTACCCCCCCGACAGTCTCTAGTGCCAGTTAACAACAACATCTCAGCTCGTGGCGGAAACATTGTCCCTGGCCCCTGAAATATGAGTTTTGCTCGTAACAGAGGACTTTACTTCTGTGGATTGTCGCTAGAGCTTTTCGATATTATGGGTGATCTTTAGTGATAATACTGGCTATTAGCTACTTAGTACTGTAGAACAGGATGAGGAAGAATTGGAACTAGCATTTGCCTGGACACTAGACACTAAATATACGCCAATGTGAAAAATATCACATCAAACACACCTTATCCAATTTAAAATAAATATTTTATTACAACGTATTGTTATAGGCATTTTGTTTTATACTGTTTATATATACTATACTATATAATTTTATATTTAAAAAGTTTTACTTTTTGCTTCAAACAAGTATTTTTTTATTTTTATTTTAGTATTTTACTTTGTAATTTAACAGTATTTCCCAGTACCCTTCATTTACTCTGTAAAATAGCACGCTTATCTCAATTTTTTTCGCTATAATATAGTTTATAATATAGGGCCAAGGTAAGACTGTTAACTTTCAGGGTAAATGGAGTGTATATTGCATGTTATACAATTAAGAACATACAGAGAATAGTGTAGCTAAAATATTAATTATGAGAGTTAGTGATAACTGATAAGGTTTATTATAAATACTTTTCTCTGAGTTTCATTTACAAGATCAGTATTTTTTTTATATTAAAACTAATTAAAACAAATTTGTGATTAATTCATTCAGTTTATATAATTGTTTCTATTATATTATTGTTTTCTTCCGAACGTAAGCATTTATTGGTAGCTTAATTAAAATTAAAATTTATATTTTTAACTATTATAAAATCGTACAGCCCAATTTTCGTAAGAAAAGGCTTATTTGGCAACTATAAACGTTACTGGATTTACTTTCTCGCATCCTCGCGTCATATCACGTGGTCTGCAGCTGTCACATTTGATATACATTATATCAATACGTATAAAATAGTTTTAATAATATTGGAAAAAAGCCACAAGAAAAGTGTGTAAGTGTGTAATTTCTTAAAGTTTCTTCCTACCAGAATCTCACACTACATTAACCATTCCCACATACAATTTTTAATTTGAAAATAACCAGAAAACAAGCCACAAAAAAAAAAAAAAAAAACATATTACTTCAAGAGTTTTGTGGGATATCATTTGTGATGTAGAAGCTTCTTTATTTCCCTTTCAAAAACTTGTCTGAATGACTTTTTGTCCAACATGTTTTCGCCCTTGAAGACTCAAAATAACTATGTTTAAAGACTCGTTTAAAAGTTAGAATATAATAAACAAGGGGAGAGGGGGTTGTAATTTATCATTAATGTTAAAATTTTCCACGGTCAAATCATTATAACCTACAGAACATGATTACCTTCGTCACATGTTCAAATTTATACGAAATAAAACAAGTTTATGAGAAATCCTGGCCTTTGTAAACATAAACTGTGATGGTCGACTGAACATGACGGTTGCCATGGTAGCCGTTCGAATGTGTGTTTTTTTTTGTTCTTCCATAGCATTTAAAAAGTAGCATCTCGAAATAAAGTGTCAACATTTGGAAATTGATTCAGGAATGTCAAAAACAAAGTACAAATAGTTATTATGATCCATGACATGTCACATTTTTATCCTTAACAGTTTTGTTTGGGCATATAATTGCATATTTAAGGCCTTTTCAGATAAAATATATAGGCTTATTTGAACTTTATTTATAGAATTAATGGAATGTTCAACAATAATTTTTGTTTTAGTCTTAAATTTTGTACAAAACTATAATAATGGCTAAAGATGCAATGTTATTGAAATATATGAATAAATACTATTTCCATTATCCAACTTATTTTTTCAAATAATGACATAATATTTAAAAAATTTATCTGAAAATTTCAGTTATTTTGAGTCCAAGAATTATATATATATATATATACACGAGTATATATATATATATATATATATATATATACGAGTATATATTGAAGAATAGTTTAACCTTTTAAGACAATATTTCAACATATTATTTAACACACGTTTCACATTTTTATAGTTCTTCAAGATCTGATACAATTTTTTTTAAAATTTGGATCCAATATTAGAAGCTGAACCGTTTATTACTATGTATTTGCTATTTAAAAAATATTTGCTTCTTCGTTGGCTTCAAATTATTTTTCATTCATAAATTCAAGTTTTCTATTTTTCGCACGAATAGAATATTGTAATCGCGAAAATAGTTATTTGGGCATAATCTTGTGTTTAATTTCCCGGTTAATCTAGCCGTGAGATGGGTTCTTAATTATTATTCCAAGAAAGAGGCAATGGAAAGTTTTTTGACCTAGGGGAGAGGGGGTAAAAGGATATTATGCCCGTGATAATTTAGGATGGGTAAAGAAAAAGAATGTTAACACAAATTAGCATCATTACCACAGAGCCAATATTTAGTAGGCCATATTTTTATGTATGGTGTATGTATATGCATAAATAATAGTGTATATCTCTACGTATATAACTTGCCTCGGTGGCGTAGTTAGCTAACGCGCTAGCTTTGTGTTGAGCTAGACTGCCGAGGACGGGGAGATCAAGGTTTCAATCTCGCTCGGGTGAACTTGGGATGGTTTTTCCTAGATATTTTTTCACTCTTTTTCCACGCAAATGCTCGTTCACTTCCTTTAATAAATCTTCCCAATTCCTAACGCATTAGTGTAATTAGTACCTAAGCGTAAAACCCGAACGGATAGTAAGACGCAGTGCTAAGTACTCTATGTATATAAGAGAGTTGAAAAAAGACTGAAGACAATTAAAGACAAATTAAAGACCATTTCTCTGACCTAATCTTGAAAAAAAAAACAATATTTAGTAACCATTAAGATTACAATTTCATAAACAGCCAAATCTTTACTGGTCTTTTTTAATTAATTGCTTCAATAAAGAATTATAATTAGATTGATCAAAACATCGGAACTTGTTTGAATTGAAGGTTTGCTTATAAATAGGCTATACTGATTTTCCTTTCTCCTACATAACACAATATATTAAGGACTTAGTGGACTCATTTGTGTAGGTTAAGTATTATTAAGCTATGCAAATAAAAAATGAGTCTAATCAAGCTTTTTATTATTTTTATTTATACATTTAACGTGAAATTTATGAACCGACCGATTATACCAGCACACAATAATTTTTATGAGCGAGTGTGAAATGACCTTCCAATTTTGCCGGGAAAGGTATTTTCACATACTTTCCAGAGTTCTTTTACTTGCTTCCATCGACATGAGATACACAGGTTTTACTTCTCCTCTGAAGGAAGTTGTGCTACGGATTCTTATCACTCAAGGAAAATCTCTCGACGCTGGTTGGGTTTCAATCCACGGATATCGAGTACTGAGGCGAGTACTTTACCCCAAGAGTACCTAGGTCGACTTTCCAATATTACTGGTTGCGAGAAATATAATTAAATTGTTGAACATTTTTTCCTCAAACTTGATTCTCCTATCACCCAGCAATAGCTTAAAGAGGAAGGGGGGAATGTTATTATTATTATTATTATTATTATTATTAGTAGTAGTAGTAGTAGTAGTAGTAGTAGTACCACGTCTTACTAACCTTTCGGGTTAAACGCACTTACGCTAATGTGTAATGGTAGGATGATTGTGAGATGAAATGAAGGACCTACAGTTTAACGTGGAATCCGAACCACGGTGGAGGCCTGGCATTCCCCACATTCACAAGATGTCTTGTCAGAGGTGAAGGAAGGGTTTGGTAATCAGATAAATCTGTGCCGGGACCGAGGATTGAACCCCGG
>CABFVZ010000016.1:285055-349466 GCA_902151445.1 Timema monikensis | reverse complement strand
CCCCCCCCCACACGGCGAATTACAGCTCCGATCGTAATCAGAAATACGAGTAGTATATTTTATCACGGATATCAACAGAACGTTAGGTAAGAGATGCAAAATACCAGTGGGATGAAGGAAATTTAATGGCCTGGCATGTTGGCGCCAATGACGTGCGGTAGAGTCATATTGTGGGTTGTTGGTTGGCTTGATTTGTAGATGAAAAACAAATCGTGTGGAAGCTCTAAATTTAGAAGTAGTGCTGTTCTTTAACTACGGGTACGTACACGCCACTTACCCTAAAACCTTACTGTCTTACCCTGACTGCTTCCACTATGTCCCTGTAATATAAGTTGCACCATGATGGGGGCATAGAAGGTAAGCTTGATACCTTTCATAATTAACGAAATGTACAATAGAATTAGATTTTAAACTTTATTTAATGCATTTAAAAACATTAGTTATTAGTTTTACTGTAGTAGAAGAAAAGGAAGTGGAGAGGAAAAAGGGTCTACGAAGACCTCGAATGAAACTGATTGATGATCTCAAATAAGGAAAGAAGATTAAGTTTTTGGAAATAAAAATGAAGCTGCTGATAAGATATTCTGGAGGACTCAATTTGGACAAGGCAACGGACCTGTCGAAAGACAGAACACCACACGAGAACAATTTTCACAATATGACCAGAATGGACTTTAAACACTAAAGCAGCATTTTTCTTTTTTGTTCCTCTAGCTGGGAAGTACTAATGAATCAGCCCATTGTAAACACTAAAAATTCCATTTTTGTAGAACGATGACTGGATCGTTATAGAATTATTAGTGAGGTATATAGGTTCGAAAAAAATTAATAATACTTAACAACATTGTCAAATTATGATTCATTATCGGTGGATATGTGGACCAACGTCAATATCATCTAGTCTGGGTTTAACGGTGATGGGGAGGTCGGGGTTCAAACCCCGGGCATGTGTATCCAGGTTTACTATCCTTAAATGGTTTCTCACGCTACCTCCACGCTAATGCAAGTACATTTCTTATAAATTATAGATTCCTCTTCCCTACCTCATGAGCATAGATAATGCAGTGGCAAAAAATAATTAATCAAAATATTAAGTTCCCGTTATAGATTTAGTGAAGGTGCAAACAAAATTCCTAAATAATATCTCACCATATTATTGTATATAATCACTCTTTTTTGTATACTCACCATTAACCTATATTTTTTATACCGAGTGCCGTGAGATTTTCTTTTAACTTGACTATTTGGTATTTCATCTGTCTGCCTAACCAGATATTTGTTCCGCAATACCTGTCAAATTCGTAAACCAATTTCAACCAAATTTTGCAGGAACATTCTTTGAACCTAAGCCGAGCGATATATGAATATAGTTTTTCAACATGGTTATCCGTTTCAATACTACGGCTACTCTAAATGTTTCACGTTTGATAACTCATCTCAAGTGATTTTAATTTAAAATTCAAAATTCTAAGCAATCGATCGAATACCTATGGTATTTTTTATTATTTGACAAATGTTGCAAGACTGGCGTCTTTAATTGCTCAAATAACGGTTATTTTCTATAAATATAATGTACTATTGAATATATTATTATTTTATTTTCTGTCTGACTTGATCATCAAAGAAAAATATCAACTTGAAATCCAAAGAGAAATTTGTAGTAAAGAACATGATATAATTCTTTACATGATGCACTTAGTATCTTGAAGGGTGAGAGTAAAATCCAACGTTCACAGTACTACCAATTTTTAACAGAAACTTCCTACTGACAGACAAAAAACCTGCAAATTATTTTGACTTACCCGCCTCTGTGGCGTAGTTAGCTAACGCGCAAGTTTCGTATCGCTAAACTGCTGAGTACGGGGAGATTGAGGTTCGAATCTCGCTCGGGGGATCTCTAAATAGTTTTCCACTCTTCTTCCACGCAAATGCGAGTTCACTTCCTCTATATTCAACCTTCTCAACTCATAACCCATTAGAGTTATTAGTACTTAAGCGTGTAACCTGAATGGGTAGTAAGACGCAGTGCCAAGTATTATTATTACTTTGAACTGGAGCAGGTGCTCCCATCTCGTGGCTACATATTTGACGTTTATTTTAAGAATTAATCGTCGATGTGTATGAACTCGTTCAAGGTGTTTGTATTCCATCAGAGGATGACCTTGTACGGACACAGCCCAATCACGTTTCGAGAATGTTCCACACATTGTAATGAGTGGGAACAAAAAAAATAAAATAGTAACAAAATCAACCATAAAAAACTAGTTCAACGAATTTGCGTCGTAGTTATGCGTCTCGCTTATTTGGTGGACATTTATATTCGTCATACATGAAGGTTTTATTTTTTGTGTAGGCCTAGGCGTGGATAAGTTCAACGTGTTAGTTAAATGATTGTCATGGATTTTATAACCACGCTATTATATATTATCTACATATCATATTCATTAAATTGAAAAAAAAAAAATGACGCCTGGACACGGGAATCGAACATGAAACCTTTGACTTAGTAAGTCATTGATCTTACCAAGAATCTTCCCGTGCTCAGGGACATTATTCACTAATGCTTTAAGGCGGGGTGCTAGTGAGCGCGAATTTAGTGCATTAATTTGGCAGTTTTTGTAGCACAAACTTTTTTGGCCAAAATAAATAAAATATTTCTTCTATAAAAACATAGAGTTTAGTTTTCTGCACATGTTAATCTCAACAGTTGTTGTATATCTGTCATGAGAATGGCTGCATTTGGTGACAAACTTTTTAAATAAAGATAAATGTTTGTCACAAAATGCCGCCATGCTCATGACAGATATTCAACAACTGTTGAGAATAGCATGTGCAGAAAACAAAACTCTATGTTTCTATAGAAGAAATATTTGATTTATTTTGGCCAAAATATGTTTGTGCTATAAAAACTGCAAAACTACTGCACTAAACTCACGCTCACTAGCACCCCGCCTTAAGGCAGAATCTGGGATGGATGTGCGGAAATACTCAGCTAAATATAAGTGACCTTTAAGATTACGAGCTACCAGATAACGCGGCCACGTTCGATTTAGGAGGGCTTCATGCCGCCAATAGTATGATGATATCCATACGAATGCACATATTATCATGATGTATTAAATATACAAGCTAGGATAGTTATTATGTACGGATATAACCACATCTAAATATTGTATTATATTATATTATTTGAGTTAAAAAATATACCTGGACATGGAAACACGGGAAATGAACCTGAGACCTCTAGGTTGGTAGCAAGGCGTGCTGATCACTATACCACAAGGATATTTATTGAGCGTTAAGCCCTCCCGAGTCGAAAGTGGTTATGTTATCTGATAGTTCACGATATTGATTGATCACTCATATATATCTGACGATTTTCGCACGTCCATCACAGACTCGGCCTTAAAATATGAGTGAAGAACTACCCTGATTATGTTGTTCTCTTTCTAGAGCTGCCCTGAGGACTGGATGTGTATACCCTCGTCTTCTGCGGTCCAGAGGGTATCAACCCTACGTGGGTTGCAGGAGTTCACAGTCGTGGAAGGGTGTGAATGTCGGGAGAGGCCCCCTATTTGTACCAGGGAGTCCAGCTCCTTACTGCTGCATCCTGGGACACCCTACGAGACGCGCTTGGATGTCGGCGTCTGCTCTGGGCATTGCCAGCTAGGTGAGTCATGTTGGACGGCGCTGGACCATTTGACTGTAACACTGGAACTCTAACCCCTCGTCTCAACCCTGAAGTAACACCGGCTCAGTGGTAAAATGGTCTAAAGGCGTAAGTATCACTAATATAATGGACTTCCAATGATGGGAAGATCGGGGTTCGAATTTCAGTCGGGTGTATTGAGTTTTTTTTTAAATAAATGGCTTTTACCACTCTCCCTCCACGCTAACATGGGTACACTTCCTCTAAATTCAGCCTTGCTCATCATTAACGCCTTTATGTGTAATTAATATACATACGTGCAACCAGAATATTATTATTTACTATTATTTAGCACCGCGTCTTACTACCCGTTCGGGTTATACGCTTAAATACTAATTACACTAATGGATTAGGAATTAGGAAGGTTGAATTAGAGGAAGTGAACCCACATTTGCATGGAGGGAGAGCGGAAAATCATTCAGGAAAAACCACCCCGAGTTCACCCAACCCAAGATTCGAACCTCGATCTCCCCGTCCTCAGCAGTCGAGCTCAACACGACAAGCGCGTTAGCCAACTACGCCACCGAGGCGGGTGCAACCCGAATAGATTTATTATATAAACATGCGCCTTGCAAACTAACTTAATTATATAAAAGAAATAACACCCATTCCTCAACCGTTATTTAATCACTGGGGGTAGGTGACCTGGTGGTCTAGGGGTAAGGTGTCAGACTTCTATGCTGGCGGCCGGGGTTCAATCCTCGGTCCCGGCAAAGATTTATCTGATTACCAAACCCTTCCTTCACCTCTGACAAGACATCTTGTGAATGTGGGGAATGCCAGGCCTCCACCGTGGTTCGGATTCCACGTTAAACTGTAGGTTCTTCATTTCATCTCACAATCACCCTACCATTACACATTAGCGTAAGTGCGTATAACCCGAATGGGTAGTAAGACGCGGTGCTAATAATAATAATAATAATAATAATAATAATAATAATAATAATCACTGGGAAAGGGTAGCCACAATTAGACCCATTATAACATTTTCGTTGATTCCAGGAATCTAGCCTGGCATCCTTAACTAAATAGTTTGTGGATTGAGCTAGGTGTAACACTTGATATAAACATCATATATTTTGTATTACACAGCTGACATAGTAATGTATGTATCTAGTTTCTATAACCTTTGTTTATTCATTTAATAAAACACGTGCAACCTATTTTTAATAATACATTTTTTCATAATGGGGTGGTAATAGGAGTAGTAATAATAATGATAATAATAATTATTATTATTATTATTATTATTATTATTATTATAACAATTACAATGCTGTAAAGAACCACTGAGATATCTAAGAATTTGCCCATGTTCTTTGCCTGATTTCAAGGTCATATTATGACAATCCTTTATAGCTTTATTAAGGATAAAAAAAATACATTTTATCTTTGGGATCACAGCCAACACTTAGAAAGATTCATATTTAAAATTTAAATTGATTTACAGTAATAGTTCAGTTGTATCTTATCGCTAGTTCATAACATATTTTTAATTTAAAACGAGTTTTTAAATGTCATCTTTTTTTAAATACAGCTTTATGAAGAGAAACAAACACTACTTTTATTTTATACCCCGATTGAAGGGAAAATGTTGGCCATGTACAGAATCATGTCCATATTTCATCCTAAATGGTTATCAACGGTCAAAGGAGCTGGATGTTGATTCTAGTATGAGTGGTCTTTAGTATTTTATTTTGCACCGCATTTTACTACCCATTCGAATATGTACTAATCATGACATTGTAGTGGAGATGAATAAGGTTAAATTGAGAGAAAATGTACTGTCAATTGCATGGAGGTAGAGGGGAAAACCATTTAGAGAAAAGCCATTCTCATTACGCCCGACCTGGATTAAAACCCCGATTTCCCAGTCATCGGAAGTCCAGTCTATCGTGAGAGTGACACCTTAGACCATGCGGCCACTGAAGTGGGTCATGTTTAGTCATTTGATATACTTTAATCAAGGGTTGTTGTTAAACGCCAGAAGTGTTATCACTAATTAATTAACTATTCATGAGGACTGTGTAAAACTTATGTCGATGTCAAAGGTCAATTTTCCTTCATACCTGCTTGGGTGGCCACATAATCTAAGGCGTCACTCTCTTGTTATACTAGACTACCGATGACTGGGATAACGAGGTTCTAATCCCTGTTGGGTGTACTGGGGGTAGTTTTCCTAAATGGTTTTCCACTAAACCTCAATTCAAATGCTGTTGCACTTCTTCTAAATTAAACTTTCCTCATCTCTAACTCATTGACGTAATTCGTATTTATGCGTAAAGCCTGAACAGGTAATAAGACACGGTGCTAAAAAAAACCTCCTTCATTTCAATTTGGACACATTAACATTTTCATCTTCGAAACAGTTCGAATACAGAAGAAAATTTCGATATCATCAAGAGATTTTAATTTAAGTATCTAATTAAAAATCACTACTAAAAAATATTTTAAGTCTGACTAGTGATTAAAAGACATCTATAACGTAAACATAGACAAATTCAGATTTGTTAATAAAATAATATAGTGTGTTTTGGCTTTTCTCTCTCTATCTATAAGCCATTCTCTATACCTTCTTGAACTATAAAAATCCGTAGCATAAATTCCTTCAGAGGGAAAGTGAAGTCATCGGTCCAATGTTGATTGTGGCTTGTAAAATAACTCTAGAAGGTATGTGAAAATAACTTTCCCGCTTGCTTATAGAAATTCGGGGAGCTACCACACTTCATGAATTTCCCAATACACGGGGTTTCTACCAGATGGTGCAGGCAGCACTAACCAGCCGTAGTGCTGAGTGCATGCTCTAGCTGGATAGGAATTCCTACAACCTTCGGGGTTGTTGACTCAAAAAGTAGCTGCAATAAATAACTATATGATTACATGTTGAAATATGGCTTATTTCAGATCTGTTTGTAATATATTGAAGTTTTCTTCTTTCAAATTGTTTCTAAAATGCAAAGGTCATTGTTGGGGTCGAAGTCGAAAAAGCCAGAGATTTGACCTTCGACTTAAACATTTTGAAGCTTCACACACACACTTCAAAAGAAGAGTAATAATTTGTGTATTTAAAACCTTATTTCTATGTTAGCGATGATTGAAATAGTGTTAAATGTACTATACCCAATAGAGCTATGTTGATTCGTTATCTGTGTATACAGGAGGCTGCCGACCTTTAAGAAATAAAACCGTGACAGTCCCTGGGCCAAACGGTGCGGAGTGCCATTCTGTAATAGAGCAGTGCGCATGCGCGGGATCTTGCTACAGGACGAGCTACATGGAAACAGTTTACGACTACGTCGACACAGATGAGCCTCTAGTAAAGGTGAGCTATGATCCAATATCGGTAGAAAAAACATTCTTGACAGTTATATGAGTTGCTAAAACAATTTTCAATTATTTATATACGTTTACGACGTGGCCTGTTTAGTGAATTCGAAGATATTTTCGAAGCGGGTTGCATCTTAACTTGAAGCTAATTAAGCATTCTAAGCACTTTTGCACTTAGAAAAAAAGAGAGGGAAGAAAATAAGCAGTCCATCCTGAAAGCCCTCTAGTCCTGAAATTCCTCTTCCACTGACGAGTATAAACACTCACTCTACCATTTGCGCCTGGACAGCTTTGACTTGAATTTCAACATTATATTATTCTTGTTTCCTATTCTAAACCTACATATGCTTCCATAGCAATTTTTTTTTTTACTTACATTTTGGCAGGAATATTCCTACAGTCCATTTGTGTGATGATCCCACTTCGGTGGCGAAATACTTAAGGCATCACTCTCATACTATACTGTCCTGCTGATAACGGGTAGATCAGGGTTCAAATCCCGGTCAGGTATTCTGAGGGTAATTTTCCCTAAAAAAATTTCCACTCTCCCTCCACGCAAAATAATGTGGATACACTTTCTATAAATGCATCCTTTTTCACTCCTCCTATATTAGAGTAGGGCTTACAATTATAATAATAGCAAACAAATGTGTTTTCAATTAAAAATAATTATATTCTCCTTATCAGAATATTTCTCAAATGAGTTTTTGGTTTTAAAAGAAACGCTTTGTGCTTCCAGGAGATCGACGTGGGACGCTGCGTTGGTTCCTGCTCCGGTGCCGACACCCGGAAATGTGTATTCCGGGACAAAAAGACCGCTGGCAAGTGTGTGGCCGGACTGTACGGCAAGCAGACCTCTTGCACCCCCTCCCAGTTCAAAGTTCACCGCTATTCCGACAAGGAGAAACGAACCAAGGAAGTGATCTCCATCACAGCCTGCAAGTGCCTGTAGCCCCTCTACTCCCACGGATCTATTTGGACAACTCAAGATTAATTTAAATTGTGTTTGTGTATGGTATTATTTGAGTGAGAATTAAATTTGAAGGGCACAGGGGGAAAAAGATAGAAAGTCCAATTTTAACACATAATGAATCGGTGCTGCCATCTGTTAGACAATCACGAGAACTTTCTAATGTACTTTATATTGCGGTTAAAAGAGGTCTCTGTCATATTTAAATCAATTTAAAAAGTATTCACTTGGGTCCTTATGGGGTTTTGAGGTAAAATAGTTGTCCTGAAAAATGCGTGTGAAGTGACTTCTATTTTTTTTTTCAAGGTATTTAACGTGCACTTTCTGAAACTACTAATAATATCAGTACACGACTTATAAACTAACTTAAATCCAGAACAGACACAACAGGGAAACACTCAGCCCCCTAGACATTAATTCATTACTGTGAAATAGGAAAACTCACATTTCAACAATGCATAGCGTTATCAAGAGATAATAAACGTATCCCAAAATAAAAATTACCACCAACAATTTTTATTTTAATCTACAAGTTTTTCACACAGTGGATAACTGTTACTCACCATATTTAAAGCTAGCCAGATTAAATTATTAGTTTCCTTATTCTATATTTAATACTCGTATATAGATTGTGAAGCCATTTTATAAGGGTTTTTTTTTTTGTTTTAAATGAGCATAAAAGTTTTTTTCCTCCTCCAAAACTTTAATTTCGAGATTCATCACTCAGAAAAAATATTTGTAATATTTGTAATAGAATTAAATTAATTAAAAAGGTTTTTGTCTTGGTTTTGTGGTTCATTTATAATTTATGTAGGTGATCTTTAATGGGCCAATAATTATATGTTAGTTTTGTATTTTTAATGCTATTTAAATATAGGGTTAATTTATATAGAATTAATTTCTAACATAAAATTATTTAAAATTGTAAATAGCACACAGACACAATTAATATGTATAGACCTATACTATTTTTATTATATTTTAAGTATGCTAACTAGCCCTAACGATGATTTAGTGTCTATGAAATATAGATTACGAGGCCAGCTACCAAATATATCCTAATATCATACTCTGAGAAAACGAATAACCGAAACATATCAATTTCTTAGAATTTTTCATTTTTTTAAACAATCACATTTTTTTAAAATAACTAACAATTACATTTTATTGTATATTTTAATTGTATTTGTTAAAGTATATTAATATGTTTCTAAATCATAATATTATGAATGTATATGTAATATTACATTTTCTAAAAGGTATATTATACCTTTGATTTATTTTATATTCCCATAGTACTTATAATTAATTTGATAAATGTGTATTTAAAGAAACAAGACGATAAATATCAAAATTAATAATGAACATTTCTTTCCATTGTATCAATTCAAATCAATAATGAACACAGCATATTTGTATATATGTGACTAAGTTATTCTAATGGATGGCTTAACGTTTAGTTTGTGTGGTAGTATAATGCTCAAGGTTGGAATTACCCATTTGTAATATATTACTAACGTCAAAAATAAGGCTTTAATGTGTTCGTAGATGTTTTGTACTAAAAAGTAGTTTTTAAAATTAATAAATAAACTAATTTGCTAGAGTACATTTTTAGTTTATTTCTTTCCTGTTCCCAATTTGGAGCAAGGAAGATCGTTTATTTTAAAATTATGGTTTAATAATATTTTCTTATGTTTACAAAGATTTTTACTATACCTAAAATTCACTTTACTCTTAAGTTTCCATAATATTAATGGATAAGTTGTTGCTGTGACCACATTACAAGTATATGTCGAGAAAAAAAAAGGAAACTATTCCAAACAATGTTGTTGTTTTTTAATTCTCAACTCACAGCAATATAGGTTTTTATTTCAGAATCACAAATAACGCACCTCTCTCTTAATAATAAAAGGAGATTCTAGTTATTAATATTTAATCACACTGGTGGAAACGCGAAAAAAAATGCTTATCTTGTTTACCCGTGATTTACAGATTATAGAGAGATTGGAGTTCGAATCCCAGGTGGATGTAATAAGGTGTTTTTTAAAAATGAATTTACCTCCAAGAAAATGGGGATACCCTTTCTCAGCATTCTACCTTCCTCATCCCTATCCCATTAGTGTAAATATGTGGGAAGCCAGGATGGGTAGTAAGACGTTGTGTACGTAAAATTAAAAATAAAATAAATTGAATGTGCATCTTATAAGTTAATTTGACATCGAAAGTCAGTAATTGTGCAGTTTTTATACCAAAAAGATTTTTTACCAAACCCTATAAAATACTACTTGGGTATATACGTTTAGTTTAATTTTCTACATCCTGTAATCTCAGCATTTCTTGAATATTTTTATCACAGGCATTGCAGAATTTGAACAGAAACTTTTAAAATGATGAGAAAATGTCTATGATAAAATACGCCAAAAACTGTTTAGATTACATTATGTACAAAATTAAAGTAAACATATCTACTAAATTGATATTTGAGTTATTTTGGTCTAAATATTTTGTTATTAAAACTAATAAAACATGGAATTTAATTTGCCCTACCCTCCATCCCAACTTAAAAGTTGACAAAATATTCTTAATACTTCGTTTAAGTTTTAAAATGACGGTTACTTAATTCCTTTTTCCAGTGAAAAGCTACTACCAATGACTGTTGAAGTAATGCCACATATCTCAATGTTTAAATACAAGCGACAAGGTGAAATAAGAAAAGAAAAAAAAGTAATAAAGGAACTAATATACACGCGAACAAGAAATATGGTCAAAAAGAGGAGGAGGGAGTAAGCATCACAACAGTTGACACCCACCAAATGGTGCGAGAGAACCGGAACGGATATAGAGAGGACGAGGGGACAGCAGAAATTAAAAAAAAAAGAGGGGTTTATTTTGAGAGCCCATCTAGGAGATGACATTTTATGAGGGGGAGTTAGAAATGGTCCAGCGTCATCTCATCATCATTATCATCAACATCACCATCCTGCCCGCTGCCATCTTGCCAACCCTCGGTGGTCGGAGATACACTTGATAAACACAGCCGTCGCCGGATCTTATGCCTTTTCTTTCAGTCGACCAAGGGAGCGAGCCTTACCGAAGTTCGTAGAGCATCATAACCTCCTGTTCGTAAACAACCATTAGTAGCTTCTTATTGGCATCGATATACGCCAATAGTTTAAAGATTTTAATTAAATATCTGTATCTAAAAAACACTATTTAACTAACATAACTTGAATTTTGAAGTCAAATAGGAAGACTTGTGTTAAATATTTTAGAAAGTACTTCCTGTAACAAACACATCGATATTGGTTGGACATTATCGTTTATCCCGAAATACACTCAATGAATTAACCAAGATTTAAACTACGCGTTTTATGAAAGCAACATCCACAACAAGATGTATTTTGACTCCAACGTCGCTATCGATTGGTTGATTCTGTTGTTGTTGATTGCGACGCCGTTGCGTTGTGATGGGTTGCAGCGTTTTGCAGACTCACAGGAACAGGAAGGTCTTGTTGAACAAGAGGACGACCTAACCACTCACTGGTTAGAAGACCAACAGATGCCTCAACGAATATCATCCCGAGAGAAAAACAATAGAGAGAAGGCTTTGGCAAAATTACAGGAGGTTAGTATTTGTAGATCATTTTACACCCAATGTATTCACCATTTTTCTCAACATTGACATTTTTGTGGGGTTTTTTTTAGTACCACGTCCGGTACCGATTATACACGTATGTACTAATTACGCTAATGTGCTTAGGGATGAGGAAGAATTGATTAAAAGTGAATGTAAACGCATTTGCGTGGAGGGAGAGTAGGAAAAATTGTAGGAAAAGACCAATCTCAGGGCATCCGACCGGGGTTCGCATACCAATCTTTCCGTAATCGATGGTCTATTCTATTACGAGAATGACACCTTAAACCAAACGTCCACAAAAGCACGTTTGACGTTAACTAATTTTATAAAAGTGATTCTAGAGTATTACCTTCTCACTGAGTTTTAACTTAGTGAATAAAGGATATTCTAAAAATTGTTTTACATATATATATAAAATCAATTTTGTTATTTTACTAACGTGTAAAAGAATTCATTGGAATACAAAACTTATTTAGGTATGTATTAGATATTGTATTAGGATCAATAAAATAGCTAAGGCTTTGATAAAAACACAAGAATATAAGCAGTGTCAAAGTAGCTAAACATTTGAAAAGTTAACATAATTATGTTAAAAAGAGAAGAGTTTTATATTGCATAAGTTTGTATCGTTTTATCTTTACCTGGATTCCGAATCCATTGTAAAGTGGCTTTATTTCTTTTTTGAGTATGTTAGGCTAATATATTTTTTATTAACAATCTATCACATGAACAAGACTTTCCTTATCTGATAACAACATGGTGCTCTATGGAGCATGTTAATATTTTAAAGTTTATTAGATATATCTTGTGTCGCGTGTAATTATTTTTATATTTGTGGAAATATTTTAGGGGTGAAAAGGGGTTCTACAGAGCAATCTTACATCCCCTCTTCAGGTAAGTCTTAGTCATACTGCTAATTTGTACCGCCTTATATTAGTAATTTTTGCAATAAAAGTATTAATATTAATTTTACCTGCTTCGGTGTTCGCATGGTGTAAGGTGTCATTTTCACAATAGCTTGGACTAATGACGAGAAGATCGAGGTTCGATTGCAGTCGGGTGTACTAAGGGAGGTTTTTCTTAAATGGTTTTCCACTCTTCCTCCACGTAAATGCTGTCACAATTACTCTAAATTAAACCTTACTCATCCCTAACCCATTAGAGTATTAGTACATAGACGTATAACCCGATTGGGTACGATGCTATATATATATATAGTTTATATATATTTTCTCACTCTACGTTTTACTATCCAATTGGATTAAACGAATACTTATTTATACTAAAGTGGTTGGGATAAGGAAGGTAAAATATATAGGAAACTTATTCGCGTTTGCGCGGAGATAAACTGGGGAACAATAGAAAAAAAAAGTCTCATTATATCCGGCTGGGATTTGAATTCTTAACCTTTCCATCGCTCTAAAACAAGCTTGAAGAACGTTTATACGTTGTTGTTTTTAGAATTAATTATTTCAAAAGTAATTTTCTCAAATAATATTTTTATAAGTTTTAAAATATTACACTTTTATTTCTAGCCTTGCGTCTCAGATGAGTTTATTTAACATTAAATATATCGATGTATTTGAATATATATTTAATATATTTTGTTTTTCCTACGTTGTGTTGACTTCACTTTAAAATCTCCCTCCACACGTAAACACAATATCAAATGTTCGTTCAGTTGTTCAAGAAAGAATGAATAAAACATAATATCTTCAAAACTAGATCTTTTTAGCACCGCGTCTTAATACCTATTCTAGTTATATGCATTTGTAATAATTACGCTAATGGGTTAGAAAGGACGAAGGTTGAATTTAAAGGAAGTGTACCCGCACTTGCGTGGATAGAGAATGGAAAACCATTTAGGAAAAAACACCCTCAGCACACTTGACCGCTATCGAACCATGATCTTCCCATCATTGGCAGTCCAGTCTATTGCGAGAGTAGCACCCTAGCCCATGTGGTCACCGAAGCGTGTTTCAGAAACAGCTAGTTACAGAAATATAAACAATTGGTCACGTTGTATATCACTTACAAAATAGATATTTCATCAGCAATTTTTTACATAGAGTTTTGATTTTGGTCAATGTGTGTGCGATATCTGTTAATTAGTTCAAAGATCCCAGACAAAATTATTAGGAAGATATATTATTTTAGAGTAAATATTTCTCCTTCTAATTTTATTTTTCGCAATTTAAAAATTGCAGTAATATAATTTGCCATGAAAAGTGTTAAGATTTTCGCCCATTTTTTTTAAAAAAAAGCTTATGTACTGTTTGATCTGGAGAGATATGGTATCTAGTTCGATCGCTTGTGTGTGTAGACTTTTAGCTGCTCTGGTGGTACAGAACTTTGCCTGGGCCACAACTCTGTATGTTGTCTACACGTAGCGTTGTAATCGCTAGGAGATGATAGTGATTTGGAATGTGTGGAGCCCTAACTTAAGACTAAATAATCAAACCCTGGTGGCCGTTGGGATAATTACCTTTTCGGGAAAATATACCCATGGAAACATCCGAGAATCGAGTTCGGGACCCCTAACTAGGTTCGTAGCCAGATGCACTCACCATTATACCACGTGGTCGGTTTCCTCCTTAGTTAATCTTATATTATATTAATGTAACAGTAAAACATTATTATTATTATTATTATTATTATTATTATTATTATTAGCACCGCGTCTTACTACTCGTTCGGGTTGTACGCACTTACCCTAATGTGTAATGGTAGGGTGATTGTGAGATGAAATGGTAGGACCTACAGTTTAACGTGGGATCCGAACCATGGTGGAGGCCTGGCATTCCCCACATTCACAAGATGTCTTGTCAGAGGTGAAGGAGGGGTTTGGCAATTAGATAGATCTGTGCCGGGACCGAAGATTGAACCCCAGACTCCCAGCACAGAAGTATGACACCTTACCCCTATACCACCAGGTCACCAACAGTAAAACTTACTAGTTTGAAACCTGCCTCGGTGGAGTAGTTGGCTAACGCGCTTGTCGTGTTGAGCTCGACCGCCGAGGACGGGGATATCAAGGTTCGAATCTCGGTCGGGTTGAACTGGGGGTGGTTTTTTCCTAAATGGTTTTCCACTCTCCCTCCACGCAAATGCGGGTTCACTTCTTCTAATTCAACCTTCCCAATTACTAATCTATTAGCGTAATTAGTACTTAAAAGCGTATAACCCGAACGGGTAGTAAGACGCGTTGGTAAATATTATTATTATTATTATTATTATTCCTAGTTTGAAATGTTTCCATTCATTATGTGCTTATAGCCGCCACCCAAATTCTGAGTGTGCATTTGATTAGATTCGGTAGCCACATGGTATAAGGTGTCACTCTCTCTGTAGACTATAATGCCGATGACTGGGAGATTGGTGTTCGGAACGCCGTCGGGTGGTTTAACAAAAAAAAAATGTTTTCCACTCTCACTCCACGCAAATGTGGGTGTACTTCCTTAAAATATATCCCGATTCATCCGTAAAACCATTAGCGTTTTTCGTACATAAGAGTATTATATCTGAATGGGTAATAAGACGCGGTGCTAACAAAAATAGAATACAAGTTGAGAACTATATATTCGAAATATTATTATAATTAATGCAATTTAGAGAGAGTTGGATTCTATAAATACATATTCTCTTCTATTTGATAAACGTCTTTCTACAAAGTTTTACTTTAAAATTTTCTTTATTGAAACAATTATTAGGTTTTTATGTGATTTTTGTTTGATTTAAAAAATATAAATAGTTTTATATATAAAATTGTATTAATATTTTTTAAATTTATATTGACGGAGCAGTTCTTAAATTGTGTAAATAGTTCGATTTGGCGTCGTATTGGAACAGGAAATTTAATTGAATATATAAAAAATGTATACATTAAGAAATTACTAATTGACATATTCATCTACATATACAATTCACTGTCAATTGAAATCAGGCTTTTTAAAACGTTTCATACATTTATTATTATTATTATTATTATTATTATTATTATTATTATTATTATTATTATTATTATTAGCACCGCATCTTACTACCCGTTCGGGTTGTACGCACACTTACGCTAATGTGTAATGGTAGGGTGATTGTGAGATGAAATGAAGGACCTACAGTTTAACGTGGAATCCGAACCACAGTGAAGGCCTGGCATTCCACACATTCACAAGTTGTGATTAATACACGTCTTGTCAGAGGTGAAGGAAGGGTTTGGTAATCAGATAAATCTGTGCCGGGACCGAGGATTGAACCCCTTACCTCCAGCACAGAAGGCCGACACCTTACCCATAGACCACCAGGTCACCCATACATCTGTTATGTCAATATAAGTGTGAATGCTTGGAGAAAAAACAGTCATAATCAATCAACATAATAACCAGAGACTACGAATAATTGCCGATGCACTAATAACCGACCTTTTACAATAATTAACCGATATTTGTATCAGCACACCGCTAGTTTTATGATTCTCCTATTTCTACCTTCCCCTGGAAAATCCTATATTAACTCTTAGAGACAACATACAAAAATGTCAATGGCTTAATTCCTTAATATTTTTTTGTATCACCTCATCACGCATTTATGATCAATTTGTCAGCCATGTTGGGAATGGAAGTAGTGATCTTTTATTTCGATATGCAGACACGCTCTGACTGAGGTTATATATCAGACTGATATTTTACTAAAGAGTTAACAGGTGAATTAGTAAACGTTTTTTGTAATATTTTATTTAAGTCAAATTCGATAACTAATACTAATTCAATAACACAAACGTGGTTCATAATGGTTTCATTATACTATTTTATCTAGTATCAATGTTTTCATAAGGGAAAAGGGTAGAGGGGAGGGTGGGTCTTTACACACAAGAACTATGAACGTTTTTTTTAATTGTTAGTTTATTAAGGTGGGAAGGAAGAGGACGTGATAAAAGGCCAGTGTTTATGGCAAAAAAAAAAAATTGGGCTAAAATAAATAAAATATTGCTCCAATACAAACATATAGTTTAATTTTATTCACACGTTGATATCAACAGTTCTTAAATATTCATCATGAGCAGAGCGGTATTAGATGAGAAACATTTTAAATGAAGAGGAAACTTTGTCATTAAATTCCAGTACACCCTTGACAGATATCCAAGAAACTTTGAGGTCATCATGGCTAAACGATCTAAATAATTGTAACTGAGATTAGGAATGAGACCCTCGAATCCCTTGAATCTTTAAGGAGATTCAAGAATTTTAGAAAATTTCTGAGTCAATATTCAAATCCTTAATTATTTTTTTTCCTTTTCAATTTTTCAAGTGAGATTTATTTTAGTACTGTATCACTGTCTATTGGTTGGTCAGAGCCAGTTATAATTATAGGATTAACTTAACAACCAAACCTCAGATCATTAATTCAACACTTAACTGAAAATACGAGTGTTTTAATTAATGGATTATAAGAAAATGTTAACATTTAGCTAATATTTTTATTTTCTATTATTCTGTTATGTACACTTTTCTGACATTAATTTTTTACAAGATTCGAGATTGGGGATTTAAAGGTAAATTTGAGATTCGGATCAGTAAAATAGAGGATTCGACCCAACTCTAACTGAAATATTTACAGCACAAACCAATGCACTAAAATATTTCGCTAAATAAATTACATAAGTATTTCCACTAATAATATTTTCAAAACATCCGTCAATATTTATAGTTTATTGCTTTAGTCAATTTAACATATATCAGTCTAGATTCCAAGTTCCAGTTCTCTCTAGTCACCAAACTAAACCACACAGCACAAACGTTTCTAGATGCTGCATTCCATTGAACGTTGTCTGGTATAGCTTTGCAACCAATCCCCGATACAATAGACTACATGCGCAGCTCTACACGCTGCGTCTTCGTAGCTAGAATAATTTATCGATTGAATTAGTACTGACTTCTCACGTAGGCTGGTCTCAGATAATTATATACCTATTGATGACAACCTTCGTTTTCTCGATGGTTACAATTCCTTAAGGTGATTCAATTATCATAATGTTATCGTACAATTTTAATAAATGTATATTTATAAGCTATTAAATTATTTCAAACAATTACAGGTCACGAGCTATTAAGGGGTAAAACTTGCTATTCTATGCTTTTTGTGTACCATTGTTAAAATAAAGTAATTATTCTATATAATAGAATTTAGTATAACAATATTATTAATATATATTATTAAAAATATAATGTAATATAAATAACATATTTGATATATGGCATTAGGAACTAATAATTTTATTGACGCACTTACACAATCCCAATCATGAGCTAGTTCTTTCAAGTCCACCTCACTATACTTTATCTCTGTCAGGCCAATTATAAAGTTATTCTACCATCTGAGTCTAGATCTTCCCAATAGTATCTTTCCATTGGGTTTGCCAGTCAATACTATGAACATTAATCTGGATTATTCTATTCACACTGCATGTCCTGCCCTCTGTAATCTACGAAACTTGATTAGCCTAACAATGTATTGTGATTAGTACAAGTTATGTAACCTCCTCCACTCACCAGTAGTCTAAAACATTTTTGGACCAAATATCTTACAAAGTACCTTGTTTTTTTTAACACCATAACATTTTTTTGTCATGTAAGGTATATATTATTGTCACCACCCCCTTTGTCTATCTTGAATGTGTGGGCCTGGTTGATCTTCAAGATGTCCTTGGCTGAGGATAAGGTAGAGGTGATAAGAATACTTGTGTGGGTTCTTGATTGACGTTTGACTTGATTTATAGAAGGTTTATTAATACTATTATGTTATTACAAATGAGATGTTGAAAGTGAAGTTTAAACGAAGAATCTAGAGAATACAAAGAAGCGAGTGACAAAACGAGGTGTTATGAGGTTTATCCAATGGCCTGTCGTCGAACCTGGTTCCTTGAGCTCAAGTGGCAGCCCCGACTAGTTAGTATCTGACGAACCTGACGACTTATCCTGTGCGGCCTCGTGGCAGGCAGCGTGACATCCGGGCCACCGGCCTGGTTTCTAGCTAAGGAATGCTGACACCTCCTTTTGGGTCAGCGTATATTTGTTTATCGAATCATCATAGCAACCTCGTAACATTCGTTATGTCATTCACCGCTCACAATATACAATGTTTACACATACATACCTTCCAATTGATGCCGTGTGGTTACACTAATATTATAAATATATAATTTTGTTTACCTCGTCTGAATGCCTAACTATACTGAATTTCAGCCCTATACATTAAATTACTCTACATTAATAATAGTATTCAAAAAGTATACAATTATAACTCATGAACTGTAATGATTTGAAATCACTGAATCACTATGTATAGCTTAAAATCGTACACTTGTTAAAATTGTGCAATAAAATGTTGGTGGTCGAATGACCTTAACTCCAGAACGACTCCTATGGAGATAGATTGATATAAAAGCCCTTGACCGCTACACTAAATTGATAGTGAATATGTTGTGTGTAGGTGTTTGGTTTACCTGATAGAGCTTCGAAACATCACCACCAGGTTCCTCCTCAGTTCATGACGGAACTATACAACACCATCGCCGAGCCAAATGGTCTTACCAGAGGAAGGAACCCTTACAATGCCAAGGTGGTCCGCAGCTTCATCGAAAGGGGTAAACCAGATTTAACTAAATTATATGTATATATGTATATCAATTTTCATATATAAATTTTTAATCAAAGCGTATAAACTAAAGATTATTATTTTTAGGTGTTCTGTCTTACGACAGGTTAATTCCTTTTGTTAGTGAGCTTGGACCACCAATGAGCCCTATCCTCTGCCTCCTCCTTCAGCTCCCAGAATCTACTTATTTTCTTCAATTCATCCAATATTTAAATCCTACCTATTTTTAAGTTCCTCTTACCCTCAACCTTTCTTTGTATGTCGTCATGCAGAAGACAGTCCCTCCTGAGGATGTGTCCAATCCAGTTTGCTTTGCACCGAAGAATCACATCCAAGACGGTTCTCTTCTCACTCCCTTGCCTTAAGACTACATCATTTGTCACGCTGTCTGTCCAACTGATATTCTCAAGTCTTCCCCAACACCACATTTCAAAGCTTTCCAAGTAATTATTTTTCATATTCCTGAGAGTCTCAAGTTTCTACTCCATAAAGCGCGATGCTTCAAATGTAGCATTTCATCAGTTTATTCCTCAATTCCAAACACCAAAGAAGTGCTCCAAAAATTTCAAATTTAATAAATATTAAAATAGGAAGCCTCAAATCTCAGAAACCTATACACCCGTCATTGGAAGTCAAGTCTATTAATTGAGAGACGTCTTAGACCGTTCGGACACCAAAGAGGGTTTGTAAAAAGTTACTAGAGAAACTTTCATGTGTTTATAACTTAAGTCATGTGATCTACAGTTGTCACTTTTGATAGATATTATCAATACCTATATTATAATAATAATAGTAGTAATAATAATAACAATAATAATAATAGTAATGTTGTAAAATATTATTACTGTTATCTTAAAAATATATTAATTAGTAGCTGTCCCAAAATGTTTATATTATATTGAAATATGTCATATATATTTGAGCTATCTCAAATCTTTGGTTATCTATTGAATTTCTACTCTTCCCTCGAAATGTTTCGAAGATGAAAAGGTTATTGTGGATATCAGAGTGAAAGAGATTAGGGCTTCGACTTTGACTTCAACATTTAGAAGCCTCGCACAATCCTACATATAAGTGCTATTTACGGCGCCATATTGTTTCTTACCATGCATCTGCCTTGTGTAAACATTGCGCTCATTTGTACCTTGTTTTTCTCAGATAGCTCAAAGCCCCAATTCTTCTTCTTCAACATCTCTGGCCTTGACGAGACGGAGAAGGTACTGGAAGCAGAGCTGCATCTATACAGGATGAGAAGTTCAATCAAGGAGAAAGCGTCCACCTCCCCTTACTATCTGGTAGGCGAGAAAATCACATGGGGGCCTCCTTTGGCTGAGAAATCCACAGTTAAATCAAAATTACGGAGTTTCGAAGAATTATTTTGAGGGAAAGCCACATTTTAGTTAAAATAAAAAAATAAAATTAGAGAGGGCCTTAACTGATCTCTAGAAAAGTTATTTATCACCTAATCCTACTACCCCTATGGACTATATGGATATATTTACTGATTACACTAATATTTTGGACCGAGGAAGTGTACTCACGTTTACGGGGAGGGAGATTGGAAAAACACTTAGGAAAAAACTTCTCAGTTCACCAAACCAGGATTCAAACCTCAACATGCCAGCAAGATCGAATTTCAAATCTCATTCGGGTGTACTGAGAGCAAATTTTTCCTAAATAGTTTTCCACTCTCATTTGATAAAAATGCGGGTACACTTCCTTTAAGTTCAAACTTACTAATTCCTTATAAATCAACGTAATGAAACGAGCGCTTAGAAAGACGCGATGATTTTATTTTTTAATATGAAGGAGTAAGAACAATGGAAATCGGTTTATTGAAAGAGCGTCAAAACCTTTAGAATAAATCACAATTTTTATTTTTGTTCTTATCTACAGCGTAGGAAATATCTCAGTCATGTTGTAGCCCTAATAAAATAATGACGCCGCCTGTCCAACGGTGGTCACAGGTGCACGTGTACCAGGTGTTGGAAGGACAGCCGTTGGCGGTGACGGATGCGCATCGGCTGCTCAACGTCCACTACGTGTCGGCACACGATGGTCCAGGTTGGCAGGTGTTCAACGTGCGCGAAGCGGTGTTGGACTGGGTGGGTGACGCGCGGCCCAACCTGGGGCTGCTGGTTCGCGCCACTACGCTGTTTGGAGAGTCTGCGCATGAGCACTACGCTCGTCGCGACCATCATCACAACAGCAAGCAGCCCATACTTGTGCTGTTCAACGACGACGGCAAGTCGACGCCCAGCGTCCCGACGCAGGTCCTCGAAGGTGAGTGGGGCGTGGTAGTCTCAACCAACCCTTACGCTCTATACGCCTTTAATTGCGAATAACATACATACAAGGAATATATAATTTTAGAGAATTAGCATGTCAATTTTACATGTGTTTTATGTAAAGGGATGTTTTCTCTCCTTTTTCAAAACCTTTTGGAACAGCCAAGCTTATCCTGCTTACCCTGACGCCTCGCTACTATGTATTGTATAATAATAATAATAATAATAATAATAATAATAATAATAATAATATTTAGCACCGCGTCTTACTACCCGTTCGAATTATACGCTTTAAGTACTAATTACGCTAATGGATTAGGAATTGGGAAGGTTTAACTAGATGAAGTGAACCCGCATTAGCGTGGAGGGAGAGTGGAAAACCATTTAGGAAAAACCACCCCCAGTTCACCCGACCGAGATTCGAAACCTCGATCTCCCCGTCCTCAGCAGTCGAGCTAAACACGACAAGCGCGTTAGCCAACTACGCCACCGAGGCGGGTTATGTATTGTATGAAATAACTTCATAAATATCCCATTTTAGACATCGTTAAGTGTGCCCTTTATGAGTGTTCATCACTCAGCTTACCCAAAAATTATCATCACGCTTCGTCCCTCCTTTAAATAAATTTGTTATTGAAAAAAAAAAGGGGGAAGATGGGGGGGACTAATACCTAAGTTTAAAAATAAAACAAATTATACTACATAAGTTTTATAAATTATTGGGTGACCTGGTGGTCTAGGGGTAAGGTGTCAGACTTCTGTGCTGGCGGCCGGGGTTCAATCCCAGGTACCGGCACAGATTTATCTGATTACCAAACCCTTCCTTCACCTCTGACAAGATATCTTGTGAATGGTGTGGAATGCCAGGCTGCCACCGTGGTTCGGATTCCACGTTAAACTGTAGGTCCTTCATTTCATCTCACAATCACCCTACCATTACACATTAGCGTAAGTGCGTATAACCCGAACGGGTAGTAAGGCGCGGTGCTAATAATAATAATAATATAAATTATTACGTTATTATCTTTGTATTTATTTGACCGCAGGCTATTTATTATTTATGAGCATTTGTAAATACTAAGAATGAATACTATCCTTTAGAGAGCTTAGGCGCCAGAACAGACACTATGATGTGGGCTATTAATTATTAGTTATAGGCTCTGTCTGAATATAAAACCAGAATTACTTAAAGCTCGCAACCCCTTCTTGTTAACTAGGGGATGAAAAGGCTTGAATAATAAGTTATAAGCTATGTTTGTAAATTTGAAAAACGACACCTGGACACAAGAATCAAAACCCGTTACTCCTTTGTCATGTCGATCTCCCAAGTTTCAATAATCATGCCCAATTACACAAGCGTTAGCTTTCTCCAAGTTATAAGCCATGTTACAATATTTTTTTTAACTCGTTCAAATAGAACAATAAACTGGATTCAACTAATATCTACTCGTGATATATGCTAAACACTCAAAGGTGAGAGGATTCATGTATTACCAGTGTATTTGTTTTCCCTTGTAAAGGTAATCCAAAAACCAACCAATATGAGAACAGTCTGGATACTTCATTTGAAGAATATTCTGATATTCCCCGTGACAAACGGTCCATTCCCTTATCGTCACCCCACCGTTATCATCGCCGCAGCCACGTAGACGACTCCTCCAACAGCAATAGCACGAGAAACGGAACCAGAATAACAACTAGCCCAGGGAAAGTCAATAGCACGGAGTGTTCAAGAGAAAACCTTTACGTTGACTTTTCTGACATCGGCTGGAATTCTTGGATCATCTCCCCATTAGGTTGGTACGATTAACCTTCTCACGTCCGACACCTTAGCTCAGTTGGTAATGTGTGTCTACTGAGCTAAGTATGCCGGGTTCAATTCCTGGCATGGCCGAAAAATTGATCATGGGTGAAATGTGGGTTTCCTCTTTCACAATGATGAATTAACGGCTATGGACTGGGTGTTGTGTCTGTTCTAAATATAAGTTAGTATATAAGAATGTGCTGACTTTAATCAGTCTGTTCAGAAAATGCACGTTAAATACCTCAAACGAATGAAAATAAAATACCTTCTCATGGTATTGAGATGTATGCAGATAGTCTGCGTCATTTCTTTATTGTTCCCTTGGACGGGTGTTCTTGTATAATTTCCTCACCAGAAAGTTTCAATTATTCTTCTCATGCTGTTGAGATATTTGCAGAGAGTCTGAATCGTTCCTTGATTGTTCCCTTGGACGAGTGCTCCTGTATCATTTACTCATTGGGCTAGTCCAATTTAATGTTTATTAGAGTTTAGACATGTTCTGCTAGTCTGTATCCCCTCCTGGTTGTTTCTTAGAACTAGTGATAGCCTAAAAGGCGTCATGTACCAAAGTAATAATGTAATTATCCTTTACACGTTTACTGGCTTGAAACGGCAGGTTTTTATATTCAGTGGTAGGAGGCAATTTGCTAGTATAGTTCTGTAAATTCTTACTTGGCTTGGTTACAACAGAGTAATACAGAATCAAAACTAGCCTTTTCCACTTTCCCTCAAACCGAGATAAATACAATAAACTGTTTAAAACTACTCTAACCAATATTATGTAAAAGTTAGAGGTGTAGATTGTTGCCTAAGATATGTATAATCAATTAAAACTAAAGTTTTTTTTTAAATTTAGCTTTGTACAAAGCAAGTTTTGAAGCAGTCTCTTGGATATGGGCAGTTTTGAAACCATTAACGTTGGAAAAGATTAGTTATGGAACGTTTTTTTTAGTAATACAGTACAGGAAAGGACTGGTTATAGATGAATAAGTTAAGTTTGGATAGGTTAGTTAATTATTTTGTATCATTTTCAGTGTTAAAAAAATTCGTTATTACAATATGATTGAATTTACATTGTTAATTAAAAACTGAACTAAAGTAATTATTTTTGTTATGAATCTCTAAATGAAAAATAAATATTGAAATGTATGGATTAAAAAAATGTAAATGCACAACACTTTAAACACGCTAGACTTTGACATCAACATCTATCATTGTAATGTCATCATCTTATTCTTTATCCGTTAATTGCTGTGCGATAAAATTAAAGGTTATGTAACGTTCTCCCCTCAACGCCACAATGTTTAAACAACAGATTGTCTACGTCTTGGGTTTTAGCTAAATTTGCTTTCAATCCAATGGATAGCTCTAGAGGCAGAAGTTGTTGGTAAGATTTTCCACGCTTACAAACACTTTTTATCTATAGACATATCACTGAAATAATAGTAGTCACCTCTTAGCTAAACATTGCCTAGAGGAGATTTCGTTAGGATTAATATTTTACATGGTGAACATTTAAAATGCCACAGTGCCTGAGATTTAGATATGTCTGCAATAGCAGCCTTCCGATTTAAAAAAGTTCACCAGTTCTGTTGCTCTGATTACTGTGCCAAATATTTCAATTTTTTTTTTAGTATTCTTCTGGTTGTATAATTACTTCTTTCCTTCGAGCAACTTTCTTTATATGGCCGGAAACTCGATCTACAGGCATTTTAGAATGTCCTGATACAGGAAACAACAGGTAGACTGAGGTAATGTGAATAGGTAAGTCACATTGGAACCCCTTAGCTATCATTCCGATCATGATGTTATTTTTGTTTTGACCACCACACCCACCCGCAAAATGTCTACTTTGTGGTGGTTAGGCATAAGCACTGTGATTTGTAATCGGTGATAAACTCATGAAGAAATTTCATTGGCACCTTTGTGGTGGTCCAGCTCCATCCATAAATATATAATAATAATCGCCTGGTTTTTGTGGAATTTTGAAATTCCCTTACATATTGTAAGATTATAAACATAAAACCGGCGGATGTAGAGTGTAGATTGAGCTTGTATTTTCAGCAATACTACATTCTTCTTACAATCAAACGACAATGTGATTTCACTTTCTTCTTCTTCTTTTTGAAGCATTTCATAAAATTCCTTACCATAAACTTTGTGGATTCTTAGCTCTGCCATGATCCCTACCTTGGAATGTTGATTTTGTTATGTTTTTATTATTCTTTTTAATTCAATGCAACATGAACATTGTTCTGTGGACATGAATAGTTTTGATTCATTTCATCAATGGAAGTCATACTTAACACTCAGGACAAGACAACTTTTGAAGCAATATTAAGACTCAGGACAAGGCTAGTTCTGAAGCAGCTCTAGTCATGGACTAGGAGAGTTTTATTTCAGTTTCTATTTTTCTTAGTGGAAAAAACATTGGAATACATATGTTTGGTGTATCTCAACCCAATAATATCATGTAGTATAAAAAACAGAATCCTATAATGTGAATAACTCATTTATTTTTATTTTTTGGAAAATGCGAGTTTTGATTCTGTATGACTCAATTGATGTAAGCCAACCTAGGAATTCTTTATTTCATATTACCATTTTAAATAATAGTACTGTCACATTATCAATAATTATATCTTAGCTCCATACATAAAGGGTAAAGGGATGTTAGTGGATATATTTATCTATACTTATAAAATAACATGTCCTGATTGATTGACTGACTGACTGACTGACTGATTCATCATCGCCGAGCGCAAACTATCAAGGCTACAAGCATGAAATTCGGACTGTATATTCATTTTGTTATGTAGGCAACCACTAAGAAAGGATTTTAGAAAATTCCACCCCAAAGGGGTCAAAATAGGGGATGATAATATGTATGATAATATGTATGAAAGTCCGTCATTTTGAAAGTTACATAAACAAAATTTTGTATTTCGGTTATTGACGTAAAACAAATAAATACGTGTTTCAGGAATTTTGGAAATTTTATTTAATAAGGGATGAAAAAGGGGGTGAAAGTTTGTATCGGACTTGCATTATTTTTGATCTGAGGTCAAGTTATGGTCATCAACGTAACGTAATATTTTAAATTAATCTGTAAATACATATGTATATTTTCGTATTTGTATATAATCAACTTCCACGCGAGCAAAGCCGCGGACAACAGCTATCTAGTTTGGTATAAATGTTCAATTAGTTATCTTTAGTTACACGTTCTTATCTAAATTTCTTATTATTCAGTATGTATTCCCTTTTCTACCTTTTGCGTGTTTTTTTTTTGTTTCCTCTTGTAATAAGTTGCGTTACGCGTTTCACAATCACTGCTGTAGAGTTCCGATAGAATGAAAACAAGGTTGGAGGAAAATTGGGTTGTAACCGTCGATTTTCTTCAAGAAGCAGCCATTACCTCTTTGTCCAATGGTAGCAATGTAAAATGTGAACTGTGCACTTATTTTCATTGTGAAAGCCATATTGTGTTCGTTCCTTTTATATGTGTTTCTATCCATTCTTCCGTATATAACAATCTTACTATGAGTAAATCCTACGTATGTGCAGGATACAACGCGTATCACTGCAAAGGCGAGTGCAACCTCCCCCTGGAACCGAGCCAACTGCCCACCAATCACGCCACGGTCCAGAGCATAGTCCACGAGATGGGTTTAGCCCCGGGGGTGGGGAAGCCTTGCTGCGTCCCGACATCCCTGGCTTCCATTACCTTTCTCTACTTTGACGACGATGACAACGTCATCCTTAAAACGTACGAGGATATGGTCGCTGACATCTGCGGATGCCACTGACTTGCATGTGCACCGGATACAACCTACGAGACAGTTTGATAACAGCTTAAGGCTTGATTCACACGTTCCCCTTAAAATTTAAAGCAGAATCTGTTCGAATGTGGCAGAGATTCATTCGCTAGCAGAAATTTTTGTTGACACATAATGCTTTACAGAACAAATATATTTTTTTTTTTTAGCACCACGTCTTATTACACGTTTGTGTTCAGGGTCATTGATCCTTAAAGTTCTCACTGCGCGCGTTTACGTGCGTGGCTACGCTTGGAGGACACAAACCATTCTGGGTTGGAGTAGCCTTTGTAGAAGTATTTTTCATCAGACATTTAATGCCAGACCCAATACGGCAAGTGGGTACCTGCTTTGAAAAGTCTCTGACTTATATAAGGTGGCTGTCTAGTGACACAGCGGCTTTCCTTAATACCCGTTCGTGTTATACGCATATATACTAATTACATTCCTACGTTGGGAATGAGGAAGATTTAATTTAGGGGAAGTATAACGGAATTTATGGGGTGGGAGAGTGGAAAACCATTTAAGTAAATTATACCCTAAGTACATCCGACCAGGATGCCGTAATTGGCAATATGATATATTGTGAAAGGAACGCCTTAGACAATGCTTCCATCGAAGAGGTTAACTCAAACTTAAATTTATTTAATCATCTACGGGATAAAGCGATATTTTAGATTATTGGCACGATTGATATTTTCTAATTATTGTGTTGTTTAGAGAAACAAATCAACACAAAACAAGAACGAGCTACACACAAACACACAATTTTTACTTAGCGAGTTATTTAAAATCATTTCCCAACAGTAGATGCAGATGTCTACTTGTATCTCGCTTTGTAGGGGGGATGAACGTATTGAGTAGTTTTTAGGTGCATGCCCATTGATTAAGTCAGTTTTGAAATATGAATGGTTCTTCTACGTAGATTTTTATGAAGAAGCATGGACAAAGTGAATATTGTTTCTATTTATGCAGAACGACTTACGCTGATTTATCGTGATTGTTTTAAAGCTCGCCACGTGATCACACATAAGTTCTGCTCTTGCTTTTCGGTGAACGTGTTAATCCACAGCAACAAATTCTGAATATGATCTTTCCTTCGCAGTCTACGTACGGTTGGACTAAACTCGCTAATGGGTCAAAACGTGGTAGGAAGGACAGCCTAGAAAATACAAACATAATTTTGTGATCAGCACGTATAAAAATATATTATTAGTATAATGCTGATGCCAATGCCATTTAAAAACATTAAATATGCCCTTAAACATGTAAAATACAGCATACAGATTTAAAATCTGCTATTAAAATAAGATATTGTCCTTCCTGTCGTGTTTATACTATCTAAACCTTAAAGCTGGAAAACAACTTAATTTCACTAAATATGCATAATATGCTCACGAAAAAAAAAACTATCATTCGAAATAAATATATCGGTGATGGTTTCACAAAGGTAGTTAGAAAAAACTAATAATGTTGGTGTCTTCTGTGCGCTCTAGTTTGATCGGAATCTGTCGTTCCTTTCTAAATTTATGATGTGATACTCCACCCGCCACACTTTCACACACCCTTTTCCCCTCCAGAGAACTCGATATACCTCAGCTCATTGAACGCCATTTGGAAGATTCTCACGGACATAAAAGTGAGATTGTCATAAATGACTGTATTTTTCACGATTACAAATTCTAAAGGTGGCTGTTTGTTCAGTTTTTTTTCCTTAGTAAAACAATATTTTGGTCGAAAAAATCAAATAATTCTCCAGTATAAATATATAGTTTAATTTTCTTGAAGGGGTGATATTAACAAGTCTTGATTATCGGACAAGGGTGTCATGGAATTTAATGACAAATTTTTCTCTTTGTTTGGAATGTATCTAATCTAATCTAATAATGTAATATAATACAAAACAATAGTTTAACCGTTGTTCTATATGGCTGTGAAACGTGGTCTCTTACCTTACACGACGAAAACAAATTTAGGATGTTTGAAAACAAGGGGCTTAGGAAGATATTTGCTCCAAAAAGGGATGAGGCTACTGGGAGTGGAGAATGTTACATACTGATGAGTTACATAATATGTACTAATCATAAGATATTGTTGGGATGGAATAATCAAGTCTCGTAGACTACAGTGGGCAGAACAAGCAGCGCGAATGGGATGAACTATAACAGTGCTAAGGGTAGGGATAAGGTGTAATGAGGTGGACTGGATAGAAGTAGCTCAAGATAAGATTAGGATAGGGTGTAATATTAGGTGGACTGGATCTAACTAGCTCAATATAAGATGAGGATAGGGTGTAATATTAGGTGGACTGGATATAACTAGCTCAATATAAGATGAGGATAGGGTGTAATATGAGGTGAACTGGATAGAAATAGCTCAAGATGAGGATAGGGTGTAATATGAGGTGAACTGGATAGAAATAGCTCAAGATGAGGATAGGGTGTAATATGAGGTGGACTGGATAGAATAACTAGCTCAAAATAGGAATAAGTGGTGTGTGGCAATGAACTTTGGAGTTCCTAATACCATAAAGTAAGTAAGCCATCTAATGCCGCTATGCTTATGACATGTATTCAACAACAAAATGTTGATATCACCACGCGAAGAAAATTAAACTCCATGTTTTTACTGGAGAAGTATTTTATTTATTTTGGCCGAAAAAAGTTTTTCTATCAAAACTGTTCCCTACATTCCAACCTTAAATTAATTAGTTATTAGAATATATCCTAGGCTATATCTCTTATATATAATATGTAATTCTGTAAGTATTTTAATTTTCATTTAGAAATTGTGGGACTTAGGCAATTCGCAAGAAAGTAAGAAATGGCTCATTTTACAGATCTAAATCTCAGAGACCAGGATAAAATAAAAGGTTCCCCCCTAACTTGTATTTAATTGCCTAAAAAGCTTCTCTAATTTCGTCCCTGTAGAAAACGTGACGTCTGGGCCCACACCTATCTATGCCTTGACTTGGACCCAAGCATAGATGGTGATGTCATACCCCTCTTCCAATACTCCCCTTATCCCTTCACGCCACCTCCTACCCCTACTTTCAACCATTGAACCTGGTCAAGGAGGGGCAGGGTGGACAAAATGTATCCAATAAAAAGTTTTGAATCTATTTTAGCGCGATAACTAGCAGCCGACGCTGAAGCAATTAACTGGTTTACGCGTGTTAACTAACCATCAGGCTCCCTTTAGAAAAATTAATACAGTTAAAATATAATATACCGTACAGTTTTTAAAAATGTTTAATAATATGCTTACAATAATGAAAGGAAATGTCAAGCACATGAATAAACTCTATAAACCTGCACATAAAGTATTTACGAATATGCTGGAGTGAATATTTAACTAAATGCTTTAATTACATCCTAAGCTTTAACAATGCAATAAGTTACGATTAAAAAAAACTCAAATTTGATATTTATCGTAATAATATTACAAAACTATGTGATTTAATGACATTATATTTTATTTTTAAATGAAACACATATTTATTAAATGTTCTGACTAAAATCTGATGTAAGTTTAAATAAATTATTTATACTCTTGTAATGTAAACATGTATTTTAATATGGAGATGAAGCTATGAATAAACTAACTTACTAAACTAACTAGTTCATTGGCCTTAAGGAACTCAAAAGTTCACGGCCACCAGAACTTAACTTCTCCGTTAAACACCATTATGAAACCCTTCCATCCAATCCCTAATCTTAATTAAAAACCTTTTTTCATATTATCCTGCCATCTTTGCCTATCAATGAGTCTTGTTTCTTCAGGTTTAACAACTAGAATATTGTGTGCACGTCTGTTACTGACCATACGAACATTATGACTAGTTTTCATGTTTTAATTATATTTAATATGTTTAGAAACGTAGGCCTAAATTCATTTATCTGTTTTAACAATAACTTTAAACACCCCAAATAAGGACTTTTAGTGCTTAAAATTTGCTGATTCATCTATTTTACAAGAACTTGCCCACAAAATATATATTAGAGCTTGATAACCTATTGATTTTGTGTTTTATGAACACTTTTCATATCAGATATAATATTTCCTGACACCTCTTTACTCCTTATATTCGTCTGTATATTATACCGTACGTCAATTACGATACCTCTACAAAATGCCTCCTACAGGATTCATACACGATATTTTTTTTATCATGGGCAGGAAAGTAAACCTAATCAAAATAACTCTGAAACTAATAGACTAGGGATTAATAAAGGGCAACCTTATAGCAACTATTTGAAATTTACATTATGTTTAAAAGCACGGTTTATTTGACTATTTGAAAAAATCTCATATAAGACAGCGCATAAAGAAATTTACATATATATACATGAAGCATGTATCAGGCACGTGAGGCACGTATAAAAATATAAAAAATCATAAAATTATCTTGTAATAACATCTTGCCTTATAGTAAGAAATTCCTACATCCACGGATATATTATTATTATTAGCACCGCGTCTTACTACCCGTTCGGGTTATACGCACTTACGCTAATGTGTAATGGTAGGGTGATTGTGAGATGAAATGAAGGACCTACAGTTTAACGTGGAATCCGAACCACGGTGGCGGCCTGGCATTCCACACATTCACAAGATGTCTTGTCAGAGGTGTAGGAAGGGTTTGGAAATCAGATAAATCAGTGCCGGGACCGGGGATTGAACCCCGGCCGTCAGCACAGAAGTCTGACACCTTACCCCTAGACCACCAGGCCACCCCCCCACGGATATAATAATATATCAAAATTCCGTAAAAAAAAAAATTACAGTTGACCTATGTTTGCATTCACTAATAATTACTATACGTTTTATGACTTTTGATAGAAAATGTATAAGTTTTATAAAAAATGTATGTAACATTAGTATATTCTTTTATTAAAATCATCGGTGACTGGGTGGTTTAGGGGTAAGGTGTCAGACTTCTCTGTTGGGGGTCCGGAGTTCAATCCTCGGTACAGGCACAGATTTATCTGATTACCAAACACTTCCTTCACCTCTGACAATACATCTTGTGAATGTGGGGAATGCCAGGCCTTCACCGTGGTTCGGATTCCACGTTAAACTGTAGGTCCTCCATTTCATCTCGCTATCACCCTACCATTACACATTAGCGTAAGTGCGTATAACCCGAACGGGTAGTAAGACGAGGTGCTAATAATAATAATAATAATAATAATAATAATAATATAATATTAAAATCCATAAAAAGTATATCAATTATTATTGAATACAAGAATCGATGTCTAGTTCAATATATTTCTGTATGACATTTGGATATATTTTTCTCTACGTGCAAGTAAGATTTATCCACCACCCCTCCCCTCTCCTGTTCTTTAGTCTTCAGATGACCATCGTCGTCGAACAATATTTTAAGAATGTGCCCCCCCCCCTCCTTCTCCCCCGAAAGAAAATTCTGGATACGTGCCTGATATATATATATTATGTAGGCCTGTATACATTAATTTTTCAAATGTTTAAATGAACCTTGCTTTTTCATTTTGTTTAATATAATACATAACAAACAAATTGCAATCAATAATTTTTTATGGCTACAATTATAAATTTTACATTTTTAGATTATTAAACGTATGTTTTGAATGTTTTAATAATTTCACAAATACCTCAGTTCAAAATATAAAATGCTTATACTTTTGAAAGTTCTTTTAAATTAACAGTGCATAATAGATTGTCCATTATAAGGAATATATTCTCTTAAATTATTTTCTCCGCCTTTCACGGCTATTCTAAAATTTACTGTATACTAAGATAGTTAGTATGAAAAATGCAACACTTTGAAAAGAAAGATACCACATTCAGTGTATCTACACCCAGCCAGGATACAAAATCAAGCCTTCACGTGACAANAAAAAAAAAAAAACACAAAAGAAACTGTGACTCTTTTGACCGGATAAAGGTAAGTTTTTTTTTAAACACAGCGTTTTACTACCTAATTGGGTTATACGCTTAAGTACTAACTACGCTAATGTTTAAGGGATAAGGAAGGTTTTACTCAGAGGAAGTGTACCAGCATTTGCTTGGTTAGGTATAAACTATCCTTAGTACACCTTACAGAGGATTCAAACCCCCATCTCCCCGTCATTGGCAGTCAAGTCTATTGCGAGAGTGACGCATTAGACCGTTAGACCACGGAAGTAGACTCAGGGTGTTTTGATGGATCGTATTTCTGAAACATTCCTCAATAGGTTTTGCCAAGTTTGATCTCTTATATTAACCAAGGGAGCGCCATTTAATTGGAAATAATTTTAAATAGGAATGAAGGTCAAGAAATTTCCTAACATATTTAAATATGAAGAAATACCTGTTTTCTTGCTTCCTGCCCCTTCAGCGTCTAGATTACATAATAAATATATATTTATAACCACCATCAATATATTGAGCCTAAAGTCAATGCCCTATAATTGTTTATCAAGGCAATCAATCTCTTTACATGTATATCAATTATTGACTACTGATATAATAAGTATGTATTACATGATTATCATCCTATTTTAAATATATTCTGTTATAAATAAAACATTTTGAATAAATTGTTGAATGTTTACTAAACTTGTAACCTGAAATAAAAATAAAATTATTTCAACAATTTTACGGTACTATTAGTTCGACAGGATTTTTTTTTATTTGCGCAAAGCATCTAACTACCCATTCGGACTAACTGCATAATCAACAGCTTAAAAATATGGTAGAGAACCTTAAAAATTAAACCTATTCAAATACTGATAATCATAATGAAGTAATTATTTAACTTTAAAATTATGTAAAAGTATTTTCCAGAAAATACTTGGAAAAAACCTAAGCTTATGAATTGTAATTATAAAAAAATTAGGCCTGTATTTAATTTATAAATTTAAAATATTTATATATTTACATATATAATAAAATATAAATAAATATATTTAGGTAATAATTTATGAATTATTATATTTGAAAATATTTCTTCCCCATATATTCCTCAAATATAGAATATCAATTTTTGTATATTAATAACTTTCAATCTAGGTTTAACAAAACCTATTCTCAGGCCATCACTCTATTTTAATTTACATAAATGTTCCGTATTAAATTTTTTAAATATACTACTTATTAATCCACATATTAATTAATATTTATATGTTATACTTAAAGATTAGTAAATATTGATTAAAACATTACTTTTAATTACTTATTTACTCTAAGTGTGGTATTAAGAACTCGAAAGTTCATTGCCTCACTTATAATAGTATGCCACCTTTCCCTATCTTGAGGAAGTTTTATCCAGTCCACCTCATTACCCTCTGTCTCTTTCAGGCCCATTTTAATTTTATCCTCCCATCTGCGTCTAGGTCTTCCCAAATGGTCTCTTCCCATTTGTTTTATCCAGCCAATATATTGATAAGGGTTCTAGATTTTTCCATCCATGCTTCATGTTCTGCCCACCGTAATTTGTGAGATTTGATTACTCTAACAATGTCTTATAATGATTACAGGGTATAAAACTAATCATTATATAGCATTTTTCACTTACTTTCTAGTGATATTCTATTATATCGACGTAAAGGCACCGTACATTCTCACTAAGAGTTACTTGGTTTACGTAAACTTAATACATTAAGTATTTTTATAAACATAAATGATTTCGTAACATTAGTGGTATTTAATTAAATCTTAAATTAATCTTTGCTTTAAATTTGATTTTCTTTATCTCCTTAGTGTTTAAATATCTTGTCACTAGGTAAAAAAAATTTAGAATTTTTTTGTCTGAAAATTGAATTTAGCAAACAGAATACTTATTTATGGTACGCGTATATCTGACCTTGAAATTGTTATCGCTTTTTAAATTTAAGCCAAAGTTAGTATTGTAGTTATTATGTTTGTTTATCATGGTCAAAAATGGGATTATTTATATGCTAGAATTTTTCATATATGAACTAAAAATTATTAATGTGGAAATTACTTTATTTTTATAGTCCAAGTAAAATCATCTTATAAAGGTTAAGTAGTTTTAAATAATGTGTATTTTTCAAAATTCTCACAAGAAAAAATAAATTCAGCCTGGAACCAATTTGTACTTAGTACAAAAATAGTATAAGTAGCTTGATAACTAAAAATAATTTTGAAGAAATATTTCCATAATTTTTATATACAATTATATTAAAATATTAACCTTCAGTTTTTCAACATAAAAGTATATTTATTAGTAAGATGCTCCATCTAATTATTTAAGTTTAATATATTTTTTAACTAATAACTCAACTATTGATCTAATGTATTGACGGAAATGTGTTGTTTTCCCACTAAGAATGTTTAGTCAGACCACTACGATGACTTAAACATGATAAAAACGGATAATTTAAAAAAACGTATAGTAGCTATGCTAAAACTGATAAAACATTTCAATTATTTAATAATTTTTAACATATTACCAATAAATTGATAGTTTCTTTAATAGCGTATAATAATGTTATTTGAATCCACATGGGGAAATTTCTAATAAGTATCCAACTTATTATTTGCAATAGATGTGTTTTATGATACGTGTTTTTTCCAGGAACCTACATCAATTTTAATTAGTCTATTTTTATGTTAACCGGACGTCCGATTTATGTCCATGCACAATTTAAGCACTTTTTTTTTTTAACACCACGTCTTACTACCCGTTCGGTTTATAAGCCTATGTACTAATTACACTAATATTTTAAGGACTAGGAAGGCTTAATTTTGAAGTAGTGCACCCACATTAAAGTGGACACAGAGAGTACATTCATTTATTAAAATACACCATCAGTGAACCCAACCGGGATCGAATCCTGATCTCCCCATCTTCGTCAGTCTAGTCTATTACGAAAAAAAATGCCTTCGACCATGCGGACCAAATAGGGTTTATGCACAATTGGTGTAGTAGTTTTTGCGTTAAAGAGTCACAACAACCTTTTTTTAAATATTAATATGCTTTATGAAAACTAGTTTATGTTTGAACTGTACAAATAAATCCTAAGATGTATTACAAATCATATTTATAGTAAGTGTACCCGCATTTGCGTGGAGGGAGAGTGTTAAACCACCCTCATTACACCAGAACGAGATTAGAACCTCGATCTCCCTGTCACCGGCAGTCTATTCTACTACAAGGGCGCGTTAGACCACGTGGCCACCGAAGCGGGTTTCATAAAAGTAAGATATTTTAACAGCAGATCTAGGATAAACTACTACATAAATGTTTATATAAATGCTAGTTCTGCTGTCTAGTTAGTAAATATCGCCTCGATACAGATAGAGTTATGTTTGTACCCTTAGAAGCATTATTATAGATCAAGTTAGTTTGTAAGTATTTTATATAATAATTTTATTTAGGAAATGCACTTAAAATATCCCTGTCAAATTAATGAACATGTAAATGATAACTATTTGAAATACTATAAAACAAATCCTCTATCAACCATATTTAATTATATTCTACCGCTAGTTAAAGTTTTGTTCCACATCTTACTACGCGTCCTGGCCGTCCGTATTTATATATACCAATAGTAAAAGTAAAAGACCCTCAGCATATCCAGCCATGATTCGAACCTCGACCTTCCCGTAACTGGCAAGCCAGACCGGAGGTGGTTGTCTTCCTAGCCCGCGTGAACACCGATGCATGTATTCCCATTATTCAACCGTTATATTTATTATTATATATAATATCTAACTTTTCCTACATTTAGCCACAGGGTGGATTTGATATATCAAGTGTCTGAAGTAGAATGTTAACTATGTTTTTATGTAAATATACAAATTGTCCTATTTATATATTTAATTTATGCTATTGGTCTTCAGCCAGAATTGATTTCCAATAAGAAATTGACTAAAAATGTAAATCTGCAGCATGGAGTTGGCGCCAGTAGTTTGTCAAGATCAGAAAACGATAATTATCTTATTAAAAATATGCTAATATCAAAAATTAGCAAGCCAGAAAAACCCAGGGAAACCCATCCAGTCTAGTTAAAACTGGATATTAACTGTGATCATAAAATACCACCATAAAAGATCCACGGTAGATAAAATAAGGGGAAGACCCCAGGTCTCATGTCCGCCAAATAGTATTCTGCAGAAGGAGCCATAAATATCGATACCAAGACATTGACGAAATTATTAGCGCACACTGCGTTTTGCCCTGAATGTTAACAGTCTTACCTTAACGGGTTACACTATGACCACATCTTATAAGCTATACCAAAGTGGAATAATGCAAGGTGTGCTTGCTACCTTACAGGAAAGATTTTTACATCAATTATTACATCAATTACTGTTTCTAGCCTGTGGCCTGGGATATTTTTTTTTTATTCAAGCCATAATATTGTCCACTACCACCGGCTTGCTAAGCCTGTCGTAGTTTTATATGTCTTATAAAGCTAACTTAATACTAGGACATGCACACCATCCAGTCCTCGACCGTTAATTTATCACTGTGAAAATGGTAAACCTATATTTTCATTAATGATAAATTCTCGGTCATGTCGGGAATTGAACCCAGGGCCCTTAGCTCAGTGGGTAGACACGCTACGAACTGAGCTTAAGTGTCGGACTTACAGGAAGTATGAAGGGTACAATCTTGTTTTGAAATGTTAAAAAAAAAAAATTGTCAGTAAATTATTTGTACTTTGTTGATTAACAAAATGTTCTAAAATAATATAGTTTGGAACATTCTCTAATTTTTGCGATTCTGTACCACTTAAAAAGTTAAGGAAAGTCCCACCCATTGTAATCGACGAGGTTTGAATACTATAGACATGTCCGGTGATGGGTATGTAGCTCATCATTATGTAACCTCCTGTACTCCATTATCTCAATTTCTTTTTAGGCCAAATATCTTCTTATTCTTTATTTGTTTTAAGGAATCCTAAATCTCTTCTCGTTTTGTAAGGTATGAGATCAAGTTTTACATTCATAGATAACAACCGTAGGACTATTGTTTTGTATGTTCTGAGTTTTACATTCATCGACAGCAGGTGAAAATTTAACAAATTACTGACCAAATAGTGGCATGCTTGTCTCAACTCAATTATATATCTAATTTTCACTCTAATATTTTTATTGCTAGTTAAAATGGTTCCTAAATATTTGAACTCATTAAATCTACCAAATGCTATGTTGAACTATATTATATGTAATTAAGTATAATTAACATAAAATGTAATAATCAAATTAATAATTAGGGGGTCCCTTGTATAATGAAATAGAATTAAAATTTAAATAAAGCTATTAATATTTTTAGGCAAAGTGTAATGTTAAATATTGTGTTTCCATAAATTGTTTCAATATTGTTCTATGCCTCAAAAACAATAGATGTTTATTTAAAATATAATTCTGTTTCATTATAATGAATATCACCCCTAGAGTTCTTTGATAATATATTTAACAAAATTACAATCAAATATAATCTTGAAATGAAAGTTAATTCTATTAGGAGGATGTAATTAAACACAATTTGCTTTTAGTGAACAATATTTCTATGGCCATCTTTTCAAATTGTCAACTGATTCTATCCTTATAATTTGTATGGGTCATGTTAATAGAGTAGGATATTGGTAGGAAGGAACTTTTAGAAAGTACGATATTTTTATCTTCATAATTAATATATATTTGTAATTTATTATTAGTATAATTTCAAAGGAACTGATATAATCTATCATAAACGACAGCTGCAAACCACATGATTTGATGAATGAATAAATGAAAATTGTCTTGGTAAATTTTATATTTGTTGAAAAATTCCTTCCTATCTAAATTTGACTGTATGTTAACATCCTCAAATAAATAAATAAATATATATATATATATATATATATGTATGTATGTATGTATAAAATCACCGCATTTTACTACCTCTTCTATTTATACGCATAAATGATAATTACTCTATTAGGGTATAGACAAGGAAGAAAACATTTTAGAGGTAATCAACCTGCATTTGCGTGGAAGGAGAGTTTGAAAACATTTAGGGAAAACTACCTTCATTAGACCCAACAGGGATTTGAACTGCGAGCTTGCCGTCAACAGCAGGCCATTATAGATCGTTCGGCCATTGAAGCGGGTCATCCTTAAATATAAAAAATAATAAAATAACCCAAGCAAAAAAAATTATTGGTGTTTTAAATTAACGTTCGTTTATTCAGCATTATAAAAATACTCCATTTTTAAAATGTCTATTTTGTTTTAAAGTACATAGATCTTTCTCCTAGATATGAACAATTTAGAAATTACGGCGTAGCCGGCGTACATTACTCCCAGTCCAGCGTAGAAACCTCCATACACAATGTACTGCAAAGAGAACAATTCAATAAAAATATAAACTCAATAAGTACATCACATAAACAGCCACAAAGGACCCTTTAATCTAGTAGTTCTGATATTTTCAATCCTGGAAAGACTCATTAATGATCACGCGGAAAAAAAAAGGCATCAGTCTCACCCAGCCTGGTTTCCTCGTCAGGGGTTGAATCCCGACCGAATTTATTAGGTTGGTGTTTCCTCAAAGGTTTCCAGCACTTGTAGTGTTTGTTCATGGTTCAAATCACCAGCAATCCAGACCATTCCAAGTTTTACACCTTTGACTGTGTGACTGCGTGGAAAGCTAATTATTTAATATATGATCCAGTAAAAGGTGAACGTAATATAATATCGTTTTTAAATTACTACAAATGTTGTGGATAGAGGGAGATGTTTAGTTATATAGGTTATGTGTGACAAGGAGTTAGTGGGTTGTATCTTAATTGGTTTAATATTTCGAATTAATATGATCATTGAATATTGAAAGAAAAAAAATGTTTAAAGGGGCTGATTAGGTATCTGAGATAGCGTCAATCAGATGTTGCGCTTAGGTTAGATATTGATAAAACTCTAAATATTGATGTCTACTGGAAATAATACAAAACTATTTCCTAGGACCATTTTGTATGTATGGTCACAGTCAATAGTTTGTATTACTTATACATATGCAGACTTGTAAACATAGTTTAAAAGTTAACATTTTCCACTGTGGAAAAATCCAAAAATCAACCAATTTCACTTTATTATCAAACCTAAATGCCCTGGAAACGAAAGGTATATGATATGGTATATAAACGTAGATAGGACCTTTATGAATTGAATATAATGTAATAGGGGAGAAGGGGCCACAACAAAAAATGTATCGTCATTTGTATTTTCCTCCTCCCCGGTTTGTTCTCCTACTGCTGGACAGATCAACACAGTAACGTTTATAGGTCCACTTGGGTGTCGAACGTTCATAAATTTCTGCTAGATTATTATTATTATTATTATTATTATTATTATTAGCACCGCGTCTTACTACCCGTTCGGTTTGTACTCACTTGCGCTAATGTGTGATGGTAGGGTGATTGTGGGATAAAATGGAGGACCTACAGTTTAACGTGGGATCCAAACCACGGTGGAGGTCTAGCATTCCACACATTCACAAGCTGTGATTAAAACACGTCTTGTCAGAGGTGAAGGAAGGGTTTGGCAATCAGATAAATCTGTGCCGGGACAGAGGATTGAACCCCGGAACACCAACATAAAATCTGACACCTTACCCCTAGACCACCAGGTCACCTGCTCGACTATTCTATTGCCTTGATAGAATTTGGCGTTCTAAATAAGATACGCACCCTAGAATACTTTTCAACCAATGTTTGGAGTGTTTGGAATGATTGGCCGTAACTTAACTCGGTGGGATTGTGGCAAAGTGCTCGCCTAAGGACATGATGTTCGTGGGCTTAAAACCAGCCGGGGTCGATGGATTTTCTTTCAGCTATAAAAATTCGTAGCCCAACTTCCTTCGGAGGTGAAGTAGAGCCATTGGTCCCATGTCAATTGTGGCAAGTAAAGAAACCTGGAAAGTATGTTAAAATATTGTTCCAATAAAAATCTGTAGGCCATTTAGTTCTCGCTCATAGAAATTATCGTATGCTTATATAATCAGTCGGTTCAGAAAGTAGACGGTAAATACCCAAAATAAATAATAATAATAATAATAATAATTGTCAATTTTTCATTCATATACAAGTTTTTAGCTCTTTATACGACATATTGATTATAATATTAACCAACCTAACAACCTAAACCTCAATTGATAAACGCATGGAAGGTTGGCTTTGTAAAATAAAACGTATATTTTTGTCAGCTATTACGACGTAAGAGTGGATAAAGTGAAAGTTAAATAAATTAATTTTATTTCATTAAATTTAAATTTAAAAAAAAAACACGATAAGCCGTATATGTTAGGTTCTGTTCTTTGGTCTATACTGAAAGTTTGTAAAGTTTAAGCTTTCAATATGATCATTTTGTTAGGAATAACAGTAGATATTAGCTACTAAAGTTACTAGAACAAATGTAATATATTCATACATCAAGTCATATTATCTGTAGCTTTCAATTTGAATAAACATCATCAATACCTATAGAATGACACAAATAATATAGTAAAATGTTATCAATGTTGACCACAAATATAAATGTTTGAATTTTATCTACTGTTATTCCAACCAAAATCAGTCAGGGTCTAGGTCATCTAGGGGCATCTGTAGGGCATGGATATACACAAAGACATACACACACATTAGGAAATTATCTTATTTAGATATGGAAACACCACTTTGATATGTCCATCGATTCCAAGCGAGGGTAAAAGCATTTCCAGANGGGGGGGGGGGGGGGGGGGGGGGGATCCAGTATCTCGCTCCCCCTTAACTCCTCAACTTTCTTGTAAATAGAACAAGGTTTGATTGAATGTACTCTTACCTGTGATCTAGAAGCGAGTGCTAGCCCATTCTCGCTCGTCACTACGAACGTGACTAAAGACAGGATGATGCTGGTGAAGAACGTGTTCACGCCAAAAATAAGACCGTAACTGTCTTCACTGATGTGTCTGGCTACCTCTGAGCTAAAAAAACAACATAAATATAAATTTTGAAATAGAGAAAATTGACTTTATATTGACAGTAAAATTAACTCGTTGCTTTGAAACGTTGCGTCACATCGAGTATTCAAAAGGTAAACATACAAAGCTATAATTAACTATAACAAACCCGGCTTTGTGGTCGAACGGTCTAAGGCGTCACTTTAGTGTTAGACTAGCCTGTTGATGGCTGGGAGATCGGGGTTTAAATCCCAGTCGGGTCTCATGAGAGCGTTTTTTCCTTAAATGTTTTCCCACTCTTCTGCCATGTAAATGCGGGTATATTATCTCTAAAATGATCCCTATCTCAATCTTACACCATTAGAATAGTTATTATATATGCCTGAACAGGTAGTAAAGCACGATAGTAAAAAAAATAAAACAAGAAACATCAAGTTAATAAATATAAATATATGGATGGCATAAATAAATAAAAAATTAAAATTGAATGGCAATTAAAAGTAATAAATTAAATCATTAGTATGCATGGTTGTGAATTTGTTAACCCTGATATTGTATATAAATTTCTTACACAACCTTACATTTTTCAATTTAATTGTTATTCACAAATGATCCATACTAATGTTTTAATATATTAATTATAACTGTTATTCAATTTTTCTAATATCTAATTTATTTTCATCATTCTATTTGCTTATATCAATATATATTAACTTAATGTTTCTTGTTTTGGTTTTATTTCATTTTAACTTCGTATATTACTATAAGTATTGTATGCCTATCAACATGATCTCATACATGTTCCTTAACCCAGCCCATGGGACACCAGAGGGTGAGAGCTTCCTCTGAGTCTACATAAGTACAGTGAGGCGGCTAAACGTCTGAAGCGGCTCATATGGAAATTACACAATGTTCTATTCAGATGGAGACTCTGTAAAGAGTGCAGGAAAAGGAGTGGCAATAGAGTTTAAAAATGAAGCGGTGAAAAAAAGTTCCTCAAGTGATATATTAATATTTGTGACGGCTAGGTTCTGTAAGGACCCAGTGCCGTGGGGTATATAACGTCCCCCCTGCACAGGGTCACGTGACTGATACCCGGATAGCAGCGGTATCAAGATCGACTTAAGGTACAGGGCAAATGATACTTGAGATGTTTTCAAGATGGAACAGCCACGGGCGTGACCACATGGAGTGGTAGCTCGTCCGTGCTGCTGCAGTTGGTGTGTAGATAAGAAAAGGGAAAACTGCCACAATATCATTTCTCTGAAAACCCCTTTTGTCAAGTGAACAAAACAAATGATGGCTCTTCACGGGATAAAAAAAAAATTCTGGAGGTAAGCCAGTCCCCCCTTTTGGATCTCCGGGAGGGGATTACTTTGGTGGGGGGGGAGGAGGGGTACTAAACAAAGAACACTCGTCAAATAAAGCTTGCCCTTTCAGCATAGGAACATGGAATGTAAGGACGATGAGAAGGGCTGGGAAACTGGAAAATTTTAAAATGTAAGGATGTGGTGTGAACATTGCGAGTTTAAGTGAAGTCCAGTGGCAAGATAAATCTGGAAATTACACATTGTTCTATTCAGGTGGGAAGAGTGCAGAAAAAAGAGTGGCAATAGTGAAGAAAAACGAAGCGGGGAAAAAAACACAACTAAAATGATGTGCCATAGTGATAGATTAATATTTGTGAAATTAAATGCTGAACTAGTGGAAATTTTGATAGTACAAGTGTACATGCCAACAACCGACCACAATGATGTCGAAATAGAAGAAATTTACGATGAAACTGAAGTAATTATCCAACATTAAGGAAGTGGGGGAAAGTGAGCAACTTCATCATGGGCGATTTGGACAGTGTGATTGGAGAAGGACGGGGCAGAAGATCATATGCCCTATGACTAGGGACTAGGGAAGAGAAACAACAGAGCGCAGATGCTCATTGAATTCTGCCAGTGATATGACCTGATGGTGACAAACATCTGGCTCAAGAAACAGAAAACAAAACTATAAATAGGCTACATCAGCCGGTAACAACCAGACTAAATCCTTATCAAACAGTGATTCAGGAATGGAGTGAATGATAAGAAGACATTTCCAGGTGCCAACATCGATTTGGATCACAATCACAACCTGCTGGTAATATACATTGAAACAAGACTGAAGAGGATCAGGACGATGAGAAAGAGAAAATTAAGGTTAGACTTGGAAAACTTAAGAAGCAAGAGCAAAATTATAAGAAATCATATGAAACAAAAGTTAAGTGAGGTGACAAAAGAGAGTATAAATAAGGAAGGGAAGGAAAATAGAGTTAAGGATATTTTTGAGAGTGCTTAGTGACAATGTTGGAAAAGTGAAGAGGATTGCACGAAAGCTCTGGGTAACAACACAAATGCTTATAAAATGGAATAAAGAAATAGATTGAAAATGTCAAAAAAGAAGAATATATGAGGTTAAATAACGAGTTAAGGAGAGAAACAAACAAAGCAAGGAACGACTTTATAGAGAATACATGTGATAAGATGATCGAACTGCAAAGAAAAGGAATATATGTCCTCGTGCACCAGAAAATAAAGGAATTGGGAGGGAATGAAAACAAAGTTGTGCAAACAATAGGAAGAAAAATCCCAAAGGTCAGATGGTGACTGATCATAAAGAGATTCTTACTATTTGGGAAAGATATATGGAAAAACTGTGTGATAAAAAAATCTATCGCGGAACCTAGAGATTGAAGCAGAATAAGAGGCAAAGGGAAATGAAAAAGGGGCCAACATTTTAAAGAGTGAAGTGGAGAGAACCATAAAGGATATGTGAAGATGGAAAGGTGTTGGAGATGACGATATACCAGCTGACCTTTTGAAGGGATTAGGAAACAATGGATTGATGTCTCTAATATTATTATTATTATTATTATTATTATTATTATTATTATTATTATTATTAGCACCGTTCGGGTTATACGCACTTACGCTAATTTGTAATGGTAGGGTGATTGTGAGATGAAATGAAGGACTTACAGTTTAACGTGGAATCCGAACCACGGTGGAGGCCTGGCATTCCCCACATTCACAAGATGTCTTGTCAGAGGTGAAGGAAGGGTTTGGTAATCAGATAAATTTGTGCCGGGACCGAGGATTGAACCCTGGACCCTCAGCACAGAAGTCCGACACTTTGCCCCTAGACCACCAGGTCACCGATGTCTCTAATAAAACTTATTAATAGGATCTAAGAAAAAGGAGAGTGGTCCAATAACTTTTTAGATGTATCCATAGGGTATTTAAAGAAAATAGAAATAAGCCAAGCAATGCAGTGACCCCGGATCATCATTCTCATATCTCATGGGGGGGATGATCGTACCAAGAATATTCAACAGGTCACTGGAACCGAAAATATAAATTGTGATGGAAGAAGAATAATTTGGATTCAAAAAAGGAAACTGAATCAGAGATGACATCGGTATGCTGAAGATAGTTTCATATAGAGTCCTGCAAGTCAAGGAAGAAGCTTAAATTAGTTTCATAGAATGACAAACGGCATGTGATAGGATTAGATGGTAGAAACTTATGAAAATACTCAAGAAGATTGGTATCAACTGGAGGGACAAAAGGCTGCTTGCAAACCTGTACCTGGGACAGCGAGTGAAAGTGAGGCTGAATGAAGGAGAGAGCAACCGCGTAGAGATAGGAAGAGGAGTGAGACAGGGATGCTATTTGTAACACAGTCTGTTCAACCTGTATGGAGAGTGGCTGGTCACAGAAGTCATAGAGGTACGTGGCAATTTCAGGATAAGAGGACGCGTCTTCAACATGACAACATAAGTAGATGATCTAGCATTGAAGGCCAAAATAAAGAAGCTTTTCAGGAAATGGTGGACTAGCTAGTAGAGATAGCGATCAGATATGGCATGGAGATTAACATTGAGAAGTCAAGTTGTGATGATGATTTCAAAAAATGAAGAGCCACTGAAGATAAAAATTGGAAACCAGGAGTTGTAAAACATAGATCTTTTCAAGTACCTGGGAAGTCTTCTGGGAAAGGATGCCTACTACACCAAGGAAATTAGGTTGAGAATCTCCATGTCCAAGGAAGCTTTCAACAAGAAGAGGTCACATCTGATCACCAAGTTGAGTTTGAAACTGAGGAAGAAACTGATGAAATGCTACAATTGGAGCATCATGTTGTATGGAGCAGAAACTTGAACTCTTAGGAATATGGGAAAGAAATACTAAATGAGCTTTAAAATGTGATATTGTAGAAGATTAGAGAAGATCAAGTGGACATACAGGGTGACAAATGATGAAGTCCTAAGAAAAATGGGTGATTAGAGAAACATTTTGGATGTGATTCTTCGTTGCAAAACAAACTTGACTGGACACATCATTAGGGGGAACTGTCTCCTGATCGACGTCATTGAATGACATTTCGAGGGAAAGACAAGCTTAGGGAGAAGGGGGATCTAAATATTGGATGCTTTGAAGGAAAGAAGAAAATTCTGGGAGCTGAAGGAGGAAGCAAAGGACAGGAAGCATTGAAGGTCCAAGAAAAAAGGAATGGACCTGTCGTAAGACAAAATTCCTAAAAATGATAACCTTTTGAATACCTCGATGAGGTGCAACATTGCAAAGCAACAATTTTTTAACTTTCAATCTAAAGTCAATTTTTCTTAACTTCAATATTTGTAACACTCCTTATTAAAAATATGGACATTACCAAAGCATATGTGTAGTTGAGCCTCATAATTGTTTGAGTTGAACGGGATCAGACCCCATCTAGAACTTTAGAAAACTTGAACTATACAGAGTAGCTGTGAAAAATGAAAATAGTTAATTGATTTAAAGTGTAAAAAAATACTTAATGTTAGAAGTGTGCGAAGGTCACTTTTTATATGGGGAGCGAAGTCATTTGATCGTGAAGGACATATTGAAAATTGAAAATACTGAAACAAAACCAATTTAAAATATTTACTATTCAAATAGAAACTTGAGACTGATTACAATTTTAAGATTTACTTTCTATTTTTTTCGTATATCTATTTTTGCAGTGTGTTGAAGTCACTTTAATATTTAATGACAAATACGTGTTCATAAGCAATGATGTATCTGGTTTTTGTTTTTTCTCAAGAGATACCAACTGTTCACACATTTATGTGCTGCCAAATATTGCCCGCATTTAATTTGAAAAAATGACCATTTTTAAGGATCAATCTCTAGTGGGTAATTATATAGAAGAATTGGGCTGCATTATATGTTAATTCTTCGAAAGATTAGCGGGAGACACAAAATCATAGATCAAGCCACATGTGGCCCGTGGTCCGCAAGTTTTACATGCCTGCCTTAGACTATTCGACTACTGAAAACGGTAGCGAGAAAGATGATAATTCTTTGCCTGGGTACGACTTGTTGAACGCGTATTTTCGACTAAAGATCTTCCGCCGTTGTTTTAAGACACACCACAATGAAAGATCCATGGCGTATCCTCTGCCCATACTAGAATGGACACCATTCAATTCAGACACTTCTCTAACTTTGTGCCAAGAGTCCGTCGGTGTGGCACCATCCACTTAAAAACACGTAGTTGTAAAGTGACTGACTCTCCGACCAACGGATTATCGGCTGGCTGAACCCGAACAGCCGCTCATGTCTGCATATTGACGCAGTACTGACGGATCTTCCGAAATAAATGTATCAACGTTCCATTGCCTAAAATACGCGGCGTATTTACGGTCCAGTGTGGAACCATCCTAGCCCAGCTTGCGTAATAAGTATGAGCTGGCTTATTTCTAACATTCCCTCTCATCAATGAGGTTGTAAAAACCATCAAGGCGGATCGTTTGGAATGCCCCCCCTTCCCCACTTACTTGTTGATTGTTATCATTGCCTGGAAGCTGATGACAAACACACAGTAGTAGGTGTAAGACATCCACAAAGAATGACTAGTAGCACACAGGTAGAGCATGACTCCTTGAAGCAATGAGCACACAGCCAGAACTGCATCACCTTTATTCCTCCCAGTCGATACGTAGCCATCCACAAGCTAGTGATGCTGCTGAGCCTGTATCACAACACAATACAACATGCAGCAATGAGCACACAGCTCTGAAATGCATCACTTTTACCCTCCCAGTCGATACGTAGCTATCCACAAGATAGTGATGCTGCCGAGAATGTATCACAACACAATACAACATGCAGCAATGAGCACACAGCCAGAACTGCATCTACCTTTATCCTCCCAGTCGATACGTAGCCATCCACAAGCTAGTGATGCTGCTGAGCCTGTATCACAACACAATACAACATGCAGCAATTAGCACACAGCCACACCACATTCCACACATCCACATACAAGGAAGAAATGGACAATCTCTCAACTCAATAAGTTTATATTTATTTCCAGTGGCGAACCCATAAAAATGTGATACAAGGGTCATCATGACACAAATAATTATATTGCTACGTTACATCCTTCTAAAAAAATGTCATATCTCTATATGAGTTTTTTTAAAGGTGTTTAGATAGTAAGGTTGTATAAAAAGCCTTTGTGAGTTGACTGATAAATAGTTAATTAGAACCTATCTCTGCATAAATGATAAAGAAACATTTTTTATAAAATGATTTTTCCAAACTTAATATCAAATTCTTTTATATGAGAGAAGAGAACAAGTTTAAATAAACTCTAATTTAAGTTTTTGCGAATGTTCTTTTCTGGCAGATATATTTATAACCTCTTTAGGAATTATAGAAATATTTTTATTGATATCGATCATGGCCAAATCATTGAGTAATTCCTGACCCATGGTTGATCTCAAGTACAGTAGCCCCATGGCTTCTTTGGTGCTGACTGACAGCTCACAGCTGACAGCTGATGGCTTTGAAATATTACCAGACCCAATTATGTATCCCTACGCCGAACCATACATTCTGCAAAAACATGTATTAAGCAGCTGTCATTTCTGACGGTCAAAATTTAGGTATATACCTAAATGTTGACTGTCAGCTGTCAGCTGTGAGCTGTCAGTCGGCACCAAAGAAGCCATGGGGCTACTGTAGGTCCTAATTCCATTAATTGAACTGAAAGATCACTCATCTGTGTAAGAAGTAACTGGTATCACACAAACTGTTTTCAATAGCTACTCAATGTTTGTAAAAACAGACGCAAAACTGTAAGCTTCCATTGGCGTGTCAACTTTTAGAGATTCCTGTGTTAAGAATTCCCTCCATTAATTCCGATTCTCCATGTTTCTCATTGTTAATTTAAAAACCGGACTCACATGTTTTTGCTGCATCTAGTATCTCTTCATTTGTTAACAATGAATTTTCGTTTAGTAGCTAGAGGGAATTTAAACGATTGCGGGATATTTTTAGAAAATCAACAGGGAGGCACGTGCTCCAACGCCTCTACCCTGAATCTACCAATAGTAATTTGGATCACAAACTTAAACGTATTATCCTAACCATACAATCCAACAATTTTCACAGATAGACCTGACCACTAGATTTGCAGCTGTCACTTTTGACAGATATTATCACAACCTATAAAATAACACTAATAATATGGTAAAATTGGTTCAAGGTTCTTTGAATTGAAAAAGTACACCTAAACACGGGAATCTATCCCGGAAAATTGGGCTTACTACGAGAATACTCTAACCACTGAGCTATCCACGAGTCGTTCCGTGCCAAGAGTCAATCTTCACTCACATTTTAAGGCAGAGTAAAAATAAAGTAGGTTGAAAATAAAAAATGAAGATGAAAATTGACGAAGACAACAGGGAATATTTATTCACTAAAAAAATGCTATTAATAAGTGGTTAATACTTGAATGACCTTTAAAACATTTAGATGAAATACAGGCAATAAGGAGTCTAAATAAGAATAAATTTCATTAATTTTTAATATTCATCAAAATTTTTCTGATTATTCTGACTATTCTATGTATTATCCATGTACCAATTTAATTTCTCCTTATGTTTAATGTTTAACCATTATTCTTATTTAGACTCCTTAATGCCTGTATTTCATCTAACTGTTTTAAAGGTAATTCAAGTATTAACCACTTATTAATAGCATTTTTTAGTGAATAAATATTCCCTGTTGTCTTCGTCAATTTTCATCTTCATTTTTTATCTTCAACTTACTTTCTTTTTATTATATCTATCCTTTATCATAGTCCTTGATTTAAGATTTTCAGTATATCTGTTTGGTATTGAGCGTTCCTTTGATAATATTTATTATACTCCTCCTTACTAATTTAATATGAATATAATTAATATTAAAATCGGGAAGAATTAACATCACAACCTGCCAATGTGCAGACTGCTTCTACCGCTCCGTTGTACAAGTCTGTAGTCGGCTGGTTATTTTCTTCTAATATGTCTCCCCACAACATTTGAATATATGGAGTTACCTGCGAACATAGACGTACAATTTATTAAACTATGATGTATAATTCAGTTTGAACCATTTTACAAACATATGCAACTAAAGTGTAACAGTGCAGTGTTTTTTATATTGGTTTTCTTAGCAGCGCGTCCTACTAACCGTTCGGTTTATACGCAAATGTACCAATTACGCTAATGTGTTAGATAGGAGGAAGGTTGAATGTAGAGGAAGTGTACCCGTATCTGCGTAAAGGGAGAGTAGAAAAACAATCTAGTAAAAAAACACCGTCAGTACTTATTACCGGGATTCGAAACCCGATCTCTTCGTACTCAACAGTCCAGTCTATTGTAAGAGTGACGCCTTCAAAAAAACCAAAACTTTTTTTTACTTTTACAAAAAGAAAATCTCATATCGGCGGGTTTTAGTCACAATCAACCGAAGGGGGAACACATTCAAACATACTTTTTATGAGTACGGCGCTGAATATAAACTAAATAATAATTCAATTAAACGTAAAACTGACAACCTGGACACGGGGATCGAACCAAAGAGTTTTGGTTTTGCGTACTAATACTATACTGTCCCGGTCTTGATTCCCGCATCCAAATCGTCATTTTTCACTTAATTTAATGCGCAAAAAAAGAATGAAAACGTTCTTAGAAGAGTCAATGAAAAAAGATTCATTATGCATGTGATTCTACAAGGAAAGGCCAAATGGATGGGCCACACTATGAGAATAAATTTCTTAATGAGTGATGTTGTAGAAGACAAATTTGGAGGGAAAAAAGGACCAGGAAGTAAAAAAAAAAGATGGGATTGTTTAAAACAAGGAAAAAAGATGAAGATTTTCAGGATACTATAGAAAAAGGAGCCGCAGATAGGATATGATTGAGGACTCATTTTGGACAAGATAATGGACCTGTCGAAAGATAGAACACATAATAATCAGGACTGTTAAAGAAGATATCCATAACGTATCAATATATAGTACATTTGAGAGGACTAAAAATAGTAATTTGTAAATGACTGATGGTAGCCTCTGATAACCAGAGCCCACTGAATATGTAGTAATAAAAGGAAGTGTTTGTTTGTGTGTGTGTGTGTGTGTGTGTGTGTGTGTGCGTGTGATGCCCAGCTAAATCTATGTCACGCAGAGCTTTGAAATTTTTAACAAGGTGGACGGAAGGGGGGTCCGAATGCATCTCGAAGCCGGATTTTTAAATGTTTAATTTAGCTTTTTAATTAAGCTATTTTTAACAAATTTTTGAAGAAAACATTTTTGATCTGGTTTAGAATTACGTTTCAGAGATACAAGCACCGTGGGGAAAGGTTTATATAATTCTTATACAACAGTGGGTCACGGGGAACGCCGTGCAAGATTGCTAGTTAATAATAATAATAATCTATACTTATAAAATAACATGTCCTGACTGACTGACTGACTGATTCATCATCGCCGAGCGCAAACTATCAAGGCTACAAGCATGAAATTCGGACTGTATATTCATTTTGTTATGTAGGCACCCACTAAGAAAGGATTTTAGAAAATTCCACCCCAAAGGGGTCAAAATAGGGGATGATAATATGTATGATAATATGTATGAAAGTCCGTCATTTTGAAAGTTACATAAACAAAATTTTGTATTTCGGTTATTGACGTAAAACAAATAAATACGTGTTTCAGGAATTTTGGAAATTTTATTTAATAAGGGATGAAAAAGGGGGTGAAAGTTTGTATCGGACTTGCATTATTTTTGATCTGAGGTCAAGTTATGGTCATCAACGTAACGTAATATTTTAAATTAATCTGTAAATACATATGTATATTTTCGTATTTGTATATAATCAACTTCCACGCAAGCAAAGCAGCGGGCAACAGCTATCTAGTAATTGTATATATCTAAAGGTAGCGCCTTAAAACCCGAGCCCACCAAATTAATAATAACTATTTGTACATACCTGTAAGAAGCAGCCGAAAGCTAATGCCCACCACAAGGACCACTTTACGACGTACAAATTAGTATAAGCAAGCAAGAAATCCTTCCATAGAAGCTTGTATGCTGCTACACCCTTCTTCAAAAACGTCTGTTCAGCGATTTTTATTTCCTCACTGTTTTCACCCCCTCCAATAGAACCACGTATACTTGATAATTTTAAGGAATCTTCGGGGTGGAAATATAAACTCCTCTTCGGTAATGGAAGTAATACTGCCCAGAAGAATGCGAGAATCTCAGCTGAAAAAATATATCATAGTATTGATGTCATAAATATGGCAGCTATAATAGAGGTGATATAAACATATTAAAAAATACAGCAATAATTGTTTATTTTTAATGATGTAAAGTAAACATACATGGACGAACAACAAGTGTATCAACATCAGCAATTGGAACACATTTTTCAGTTTCATCTTTCAAACAAATTTAAAATAAAAATTTGTGTTTTGGCCAAAAAAAAATTGAGGAAAAATATGTTAACATAATATTCTGAGTAGTTTAATTCATAATTTTAAAAATGGGTTGGATTAATTACACTATCCAAGCATACGGAAATAAGGCGTACTTAAAGATAGACTAAATTAAGTAGGGGATAGGGAGGAATATGTAGTCATCAGCTCACCATCCGTAGTGCCATCCACCAATGCTAGCTTTGTATGCGGGAATAATGCGAACTAAGACTGAAAGAAATTAAGAGGATAAATAGGAACATGTAAGATCATCACTTCACCGACTGTAGCGCCATCCACCTATGCTAGCTTTGTATGCGGGAATAATGCGAACTAAGACTGAAAGAAAGAAGAGGATAAATAGGAACATGTAAGATCATCACTTCACCGACTGTAGCGCCATCCACCTATGCTAACTTAGTATGCGGGAAGAATGTGAATTAATAGTGACATAAAGAAGAAGAGACATGGAGAAGCAGGTATAGTCAGTCACCAGCTCACTGAATTCAGCGTCTGACAACAAGGTGATAAGTTAACAAAATCGGGATATAGCTAGTTTGACATATTATTAGAGTAAAAGATTGAAAGTTATCACCTCCAATAGTGATGTAATGCAAATGAAGAGGAATGGCCACGCCAGTCGAGACGAGGACTTGAGCCAAGAGGGCGGATGAAGCGTGGCCCAACAGATAGGCCGTGCGCGTGTGGCTAGTCACTTGTTGGTAATGCTCCTTGTCCACTCGTGCATATGTGTAGGTGAAATACGCCACTTCAGTCGATTGAAACACACCATAAGTGATTTGAGCTAACTGCGAATTATAAAATGATTCAACTTAGAAATTAATAGCTGAGTTCACACCTATAAAAATACATCTACCAAACTAATATACAGAATTCGCAAAGCATTAAAGGATAATTAAATGTGATGACAAAAAAAAACTGCTTTAATTAACTGTTCAATGCTTATTCTTACTAACTATACCTGTAAAACAGTTCCTAGATACGAAATCTAATCAAAATCGCTAGAGCGATGGATGTTATTGATTTTTTATCTTTCCTTTAGTAAACTAAATTTAGTTTTGGGATTGGATATTTAGTTCCAAAATTTTCTTGGGGGAACCCCATAAAAACCCTAAATACCAAGTTTTAGCCTTATCGGTAAAGTGGTTTTGGCTCAAGGCCAAGATACAGACAGACTGACGGATAGACAGACAGACATATGTTCAAATTTAAATATTGTTTTTATTACATTTTAATCAAAAGTTCTCGTGAGCAAGTCTGAGAAGGCCCAAAATACATTATTTGTTAAGATATTAAATTTAAAACCAATCCGTTTGTTGTTTCTTGGTGTTTACAAACAATTTCTAAAGCCAGCAGTACGTAGAAAATAATTTCTTTGGTGAATGCTGAATGTTACCAACTTTGTAATCAACATTATACACAAGTAGCGGGTGCAGAATTATTTTATAAACTTAAATATATATATATATATATAGACCCCCACTTATTGTAAAAAAAAAAGTAAAATATTTTTTTTTGTTCATGTAAGTATAAAGTATAAACTGATGTTTTAAGTGGAATGAATAGTAACTAAATCGTAGCTAATGTAATATTAAATAGCCAAACTATTATATTTGTTAGTTATGGTTGTAGCTGCATCTAAATATCATATTCTTTAAATTGAAAAAAAAAAGACACCTGGTTACAGTAATCGAACTCTGGACCTTTGACTTAATACGTCAAAGTTCTAACCACTGAGCTATCCAGGAATCATTCCGTTTCTAGGTTCATTCTCCACTCTTATTTTATGGCAGAGTCTGTAATGGACGCGCTGAAATCCTCAGCTATATATTATATAAGTGATCAATTAATATCACATACTATTTATTGGCAACATAAATAAAACCTTACCGATTCAAAGGTGGTTACATTATCTGATAGCTCGTGATCTTAATTGATCAGATATATGTAGATGACGAAGTCAGCACGTCCATCACGAACTCTGCCTTAAAATATGAGTGAAGTATGACACAAAGCACGGGACAAATCCTGGATAGCTCAGTGGTTAGATCATTGAAGTACACTAAGCCAAAGGTCCTGGGTGTGATTCCTGTGCCAGGAGGAATTTTTCAATTCAAATAATCGATAATGTAGCTGAAATGGCTTCTGGATTAAATTAATACAAATATATATGGTTTATCTCAGCACTTCAGGTTACATTGAATTATTGATTCAGTGATATTTATAAAAGTATGTTGAAGGTCGTCATATTTGTAGTAGAGGGTCGTTTGGAACGTGCCAGTCCACCCTTGGGTAAACTACTTTAATAAATCTGTCAATTAAATCTTATAATTAAGGGGATTTTCCCCTTTAACATAAATATGGTCGAAGAAAGTTTAGTCACTTAAATGTGCATATCTCTCCTGTCATACACATCCACTGCACGCTGACTAAGCATCCAGCTCGTCTTTTAGAATTTGTTGGTGACGGGGAAGTCGGGGTTTGGATCCCAGAAAGGTGAACTGAGAGTGTATTTTTTCCTAAACTGTTTTTCACACTCCCTCTTCACGAATGCTGGTACGTTTCCTTTCAATTCTATCTTCCTCCTCTATACATAATTAGTGCAATTAAATGCATATAACTCGTATGGGCAGTAATACACAGCTAAAAAAAGATATTACTCAAATATATTCCGTAATCCTATAACAATAACTGATAAAGATTTGCGTATAGTAAATTAATGTTTTAATTTCAATTATAAGTCAAAGAAAATTAAAAATTAACTTTTCTAAAAGAGTCTTAAAAAATAAGAACTGGTTTTTGCAATTTCATTATTTTAATTTTTTTATTTATATGATTATATCAGAACATGACTTATAAACTAACTTAATTCTATAACAAATACAACACCTAAGCCCCCGTCCGTTAATCCATCATTGTTAAAGGAGAAACCCACATTTCACCAATTATACATTTTTGGGCCATGTCAGGAATTGAAACGGGAGCCTTAGTTCAGTAGACAGACATGCTACCGTCAGAGCTAAGGCATTAGACTGATTCCATTACTAACCTAAGAAAAATAGTTTATTCTAAGCTTAAAATGTGTAACTTATTCATTTTTTTAATAAAAGCTCTTTCTTCAAATTGTGATTACAATTTGATTAAAGTATACTTACTACAAGAGCCCAGTATTGTCTTCCGAATGAAAGAAAACTCCAAGAACAAACAGCAGAAATACCACATAATACAATGAGTGGCTTGTACCGTAGAATGTCAGTAATCAAAAGAATTACCACTTGTAGAGACATGTAGGTATAGTTGCCCACTGGGTATAATGACTGACTAATCTGCAACAATCATTAGAAGAATGGCATGCATTAGTGAGTAGATGACCAGTAGTTAATATATACAATGAACAACTTGGACAAACCATTCATCCATTCTATATAACCTCTATGGTATGGAGACAAGGAAGGTAGCGTAATGGTGGTAGGAATAGTTAACAGCTACTTTGTACAACTTGAACAAACCATTCATCCTTTCGATACAACCTCTATGGTATGGAGACAAGTAAGGTACCGTAGTGGAGGTTAGGAATAGTTAATAGCTACTTTGTACAACTTGGACAAACCATTCATCCATTCTATACAACCTCTATGGTATGGAGACAAGGAAGGTAGCGTAATGGTGGTAGGAATAGTTAACAGCTACTTTGTACAACTTGGACAAACCATTCATCCATTCTATACAACCTCTATGATATGGAGACAAGGAAGGTTGCGTAGTGGAGGTAGGAATAGTTAATAGCTACTTTGTACAACTTGGACAAACCATTCATCCATTCTATACAACCTCTATGGTATGGAGACAAGGAAGGTTGCGTAGTGGAGGTAGGAATAGTTAATAGCTACTTTGTACAACTTGGACAAACCATTCATCCATTCTATACAACCTCTATGGTATGGAGACCAGGAAGGTTGCGTAGTGGAGGTAGGAACAGTTAATAGCTACTTTGTACAACTTGAACATACCATTCATCCTTTCGATACAAATTCCAAGGCATAGGAGATCTGGGTAGAGATAGGAATTGTTGATAGCTACTTTGTATGACATACATGTCGTTTATTCATTAAATACAACTTTTAAGTTAAAGTAAAAACAAATCTGAAAATTAAGAAAAATAATCTCATAATATAGCGCTGCCTTAATAATGAGAGGGTGAGATTAGATACCTTTCTTTGACATGTGCTTTGAAGGAAATACCTTGTAAGGTGCACCGGGTCAGGATCGAAACCATGACTATTTATGTGAGTGTCACGGTAAGGGAAAAGGGGGAAAGAAAGTCACATTACACACATTTTTAAGGACAACAACTTATAGATCTCAAACCACCGTAAAAACCCTAGTAAATAACTTTAAAAAATAATAATAGTAGTAATTCAAATATGACAGATACCCTTTTTTTTATCAAAATTTTGTTGGAAAAATCTCATGATTGTCTAACAAAGGCATTTCAAACTCGCGGCCATGTGCGGCCCACGGACCTTCTGATGAATAAACATAAAATGCAACCCGATTCTTCTTTTTATATATGTGGTAGAAATAAAACATTTAGGTTAGCAACATTTTAAATTGGGCAATACTTGAGGCGATCTAGCGAGTGGGATTGGTGTACCAGATTTTTACTCTTTACTCACTAGAGATTGATTCCCAAAAATGGTAAAATTCGGCCACCTAATATATGTAATGTTGGGCAGCAGATAAATGTTTAAGCAGTTTATGTTTTCTTATGAAATGAAATTTTAAAAAAAAACACCCGAGGGGTTAATTTTTACCGACATGCATTTGTGATACATTTTGAAAATGACTTCAACATAAGACTCAAATCATTGCTGCAATAAAAGGGTTTCATATTTTTCATTAAAAATAAAGGGTTAGTCTTAAAATTTTATTTAATCTTCTTTTTGGAATATTAAGAATTTTAAACTTAAGGTGTTTTTTTACCATATATGGTGAAAATATTGATTTTTTCGAAATGCGGCCCCCTCAGAATTTCTTATTTTAAATGTGGCTCTTATGATCAAACGAGTTTGACAAGAGTGACTCTAACAGATGGCAGCACTATCTTAATTCTGAGTTAAAATTGGACTTTCCCCCCTTTTCCCCTGTACTATCAATATTTTACAAGCGTACCTTTTCATTAGTGAGGTTAAACTGCGGCCCTATGAGGTAGGCTATTGCAAAAGATTCAGATGGGCGGAATTCTTTGAGAAATCCGAACAAGCAGAGTATGAGTGATATCTTCAACCAATCCTCCATTTTGAGGTGTCTTAACGGGTAAACTGCAACATAAAGATGAACAGATATCGCAAGGAAGTATAGGGGAATTTCGATATAAAGGACCTTATATAAAATACAAACATGTTATTTTAAAGGTAGGTCAGGATTTAAGGGTAGGTGACAAGGACTAACGCCTCAGGGCTTTCACGAATTCGGGTGATTCCACAAACTTATTTATGAATAAAGATGTATAAAAATTTTTTGCAAAGTTTTGATATTATTCTCTGTCCTTAAAACTAAAAAAAAAATATGTAATTTTTGTTTCATACAAATGTTATTAATTGTGATGACAATGGTTCTTATCTTAGTAATATCTTTGATATTGAGCTTTTAACAGTTTTTTAATACAAGATTATAATGTGGAAACTTAGGGGTAGGGGGGCACGGTGGTGGGATAAAATATTTGTTAAATGTTGGGGCACCAATTTCTTAAAGCCCCGGTATGTATGCATGTATGAGGGGCAAACCATATATAAAAAAATATCCTCAGTAATTCCTGCCGGGATATAAACCCCAATCTTCTCCTTCACTGACAGTCCAGTCTATTGCGAGAGTGATGCTAGATAGCTTAGAAAATTCGATTATTAATATTATAGTATTATTATAATAAAAGGTATTTTAGTAATTTTAATTGAAGTACTTAACAGTCACTTTCTGAAAAAACTGATAATATCAGAACACGATTTATAAACTAGATTAAATATAGAAAAGGCACAACATCCCCCCCCCAGTCGTTAATTAAATATAGAAAATGCACAACATCCTACCCCCACCCTCAGTCGTTAATTAAATATAGAAAAGGCACAACATCCCACCCCCACCCTCAGTCGTTAATTAATCACTGATAGGGGAAACGCACATTTCACCAACAATACATTTTTCAGCAATGCCAGTAATCGAACCTGGGACTTAACTCTGTGGGTAGACACGCTACCGACCAGGTTTTGGTGTCAGACTTTTTTTAATCACCGCATATTACTACTTGTTCAGATTATACGCATATATTATTAATTACTGTAATGGAGTAGGGATGAAGCATTTAAAAGGTAGTCTACCTCCATTTTTAAGGAAGGAGAGTGAGAAATCGTTTAGGAAAAATCAACCTCAGTAGACCCGACCTGGATTAGAAAATTCGACCACTGAAGTGAGGTCAGATTTATTTTAATATTGACTATCTCACACTAAATGATAAACCTATTCTTAAAATAAATACGAAATACGAGACCCCTTTACAGTATAACTAGAATGTAATAGCACTTACTTTGAACACACACTAGAGTTTTCGCTCTTGTGACGATCGAGAATGGGATACAGACAGATATGACTTGTGGTTCGCAAAACCCGTCACAGTTCGTTCCTTGAAATGTGTCATATTGAACAAGGGGGTAAATGGGTTATAGAATAAACGACCAGTGCACTTTTTAAACTGTGCCACTGTCGCTTTTTATCTTAATTATCTTCAGATAACTAATTGCATTGCTACTTTGTAACTATAAATTATTATTATTATTATTATTATTATTATTATAACCACGTTTTACTACCAGTTCGGGCTATACGCACTTACGCTAATGTGTAATGGTAGGGCGATTGTGAGATGAAATGGAGGACCTACAGTTTAACGTGGGATCCAAACCACGGTGGAGGCCTGGTATTCCCCACATTCACAGGTTGTGATTAATACACGTCTTGTCAGAGGGGAAAGAAGGGTTTGGTAATCAGTTAAATCTGTGCCGGGACCGGGGATTGAACCCCTTACCCGTAGACTACCAGGTCACCAACTATAAAACAAATTGTCTGGTCAGTCATATGTCCACAGAGTGGTAAGATTTTTTTAAACTGGTACAACAGCACAATTGTACAAATTTCTCATTGATTTTTTAAAATCGTTTGTATCAAAACGTTATAAAATCCAGTAATCAGTAAATTACCCCTTAGTGAGTATTCCGCAGAAAAATAAACATTGTTTTGATTATAATATGAATCACTCTTAAGATAAACACACACAGACATTTTTGACGCACTTAAACACACTTAAGGCCATTTGTAAAGAGTTTTTTTTCATCATTCAAAAGATTTTTCTTTTATGAAATGTTACACATCATAAATGTATTTTTATATTTTATGTATTTTTATTAGCAAGTTATGATGATAAGAAACTTCAATTTTTACGTTTTCATAATTTAATTTTAGGCCACACTTTTTGAAATAAAAATTTGAATATTTAAATTTAGTATTTTTAATACTATACCTATTTGATGAAGCTGGGATTTTACCATAATTAGAAGCATACCATTTCTACATATGTTTAAATTACCCTTAAAATCAACACAATTCAACAAATTGTTTATTGATACCAATTAATCTATAAATATTAACGATTAGTATTCATACGATTTATAGATGTATACTTAAGGCTGCAAAGATATTAAGACTTAAATATGCAACATTTTCATGGATTACCTGAATTCCATTTGACAAATCAATATGAACTGAAATTCCAAATTAGATTACGAGATCAAAATTTTGTAGGGAAGTGTAGCTTAGTTGACAAGAACACAGTGCGCGCACACACACACACACACACACACACACACACACACACACACACACACACACACACAGGGTGAATAGATGTTTCTCAACAAATGCTGTAGTGGAAGAATTGAAATACAGTAACTCCAAAGACAAAATTCTTCATTGAAATAAGAAGGGCTGATAGATTGGCTATAAATTGCTATGAATAATCTGTTGAGTCACATTAAATTAGTCCAGCTACACTATCACAGAAACTCGAGTAATCTGCAGTCTATGTGAGTTTTATGTTTGAATGGCCATTCCCTAGCTGTCTTGAAATAGTTAGTTTTATATTGTAGTGATTTATTTATGCTGTTTTGTGTGTACTTTTAACTTTATTTGTTCTATTTATTAATATAATTAATGATAAGAAATATATTTTATTATTTTAAGTGATTGAGCTTTATATCATTGTCGGGATTTTTTTCATTGTTGAAACATGTAGTAATTTTAGATTTGTGTTTTATTTGTGATCACTGTGAACTGTAAATTAGTTATTATTATTTATTTATTTATTTATTTATCACCGCGTCTTACTAACCATTCGGGTTATACGCTGTGAACTGTAAAGAAACTATATTTATATAATATACTGATATAAATATATATATATATATTAATACGAGTATATGGTTTTGAGAGTTATTAAAATAATAAACAATGGATCCATTAAAACCTGGTAAACGTCAAGCTTCAAAACCAAGAATGAGCATAATGTATTATATAGGCAGATATGTTTATTTTCTGTTAGGGGTTTTCCACAATTAGTAACACTGATAATATACAATCTAATAAACAATAAATGGCTGTAAGCGATTGCCCAAGGTGTCGACACATTGAATATCAAAAATGATGAAATAAATACTTAACAATTGAAAGCATGTTTTACAACCATTGTATGAAGAATCTTTTTCATAAAAAAGTAATTTAGGCAGTATATAGTGTTTTAGTTTCTTAGCTATTTGACTTGGTTTAGTCATTAATACAGAAAACGGCATTATTTTATAGAACTTAAATTGGCAAAACTAATTAATCTGAATACATTATATGGAGCGGAACAATCAGGAACAAGCAAAGAACAAACGATTTCAATCATAAAAACTTGAATTTTTAAAATGGGGAGTGGGGGGAGGACCAGCTTCACGGACGTGTTTTTTTCGCAGTTATATTTTACGGAGCTATCTTCCTCATTAATAATATAGGTATGTCATCGTCACTTTCCAATATAACTTGAAATTATTAATTTTTAATTGAATTAATCTTGCTACTATCATCTTCATCCGAGCTTTAGAATTCTGAATCGGTACATTCAACATCAGAATACATTATACCTAATAATAATATCAATTGGGGAAGGAGGGGGTTTTTACACACCTGAAATGTACTCCGTGTCACATAATAATAATAATAATAATAATAATAATAATAATAATAAAAATAATAATAAACAGCTATGGGAAAGAACGTAAGAAAATACAGGCTATAAATGTGATATAATGATAGTATCATAGGTCGACACGTTAGCTCAGTTTATAGCGGGATGGTCTTCAGTGCAGTGCTTCGGGTTCGATTTCTGGTAGGAGCGTAGTATTTATTATTTGAACAATTCTTGACTTTCTTCTTGATGTTGTATACGTCTTAGAATTCAATAATTCTATTTAACCGTGAAAACTTGCCGTATTTCTAAAATTATCAAATATTTTGACAATATAATCAATTTAATTGTAACCACTTCACTTTTTGGGTTTGCTACTTTAGGTAAAGCGCACACACACACACACATATATATATATGTGTGTTCATGCTTGCATAATCACCATTTATGCACACATTATATTTATTTATAGCCTAGGCCTGACGAATTTGAGGAAAATCGCCCAGATGATTTAAAATTTAGATAATCACAAAATTGTAATGCTAATTAAAATTTAATTAATAAATAAAATTTATCATGCAGGTAATCCCATATGAATCAAGATCTAAGCTCTGACTGGTAGTAGAAATATTCTTACCTTTGATTAAAATATAAATACATATAAACACATAGATAATTTAATTGAAATTGATAATTGCAGTTTCCACTAAATTGAATATTATTGAAACTATTTTTTCCATATGCATATTAATGTATTCAGAGTAATAAGTTTTCCAATTTAAGATTTATAAAATTATGCCTTTTTCTGTAATAATGTATTTTTCTGTATTAATAATGACTACACTAGTTCAAATAGCTAAGAAATTAAACTCCCTATAAACTGCCTAAATTACTATTTTTTTTCACGAAAAAAATTCTTTATACAATGGATGTAAAACGTGCTTTCAATTGTTAAGTATTTATTTCATCATTCTTGATATGCAATGTGTCGAAACTTTGTGTGATCGCTTACCAGCATTTATTGTTTATTAGATTATATATTCTGTGTTACTAATTCTGGAAAACTTCTAACATATAAAATAAACATAAAGCCTATCTGCCTATATAATACACTATGCTCATTCTCGGTTTCAAAACTGGATGTTTTCTAGGCTGTGATTGAAGGAACCATTGTTTATTATTTTAATAATTTTATATACATATAATTATTTTAAGAATTATATATATATATATATATATATATATGTTCATAGTGATCACAAATAAAACAAATTTAAAAATGACTACAATGACTACAATGAAAAAACGCCGGCACTGATCTAAAGATCAATATCACTACAATACGAGGCTAACTATTTCAAGAAACAACTTGTGAATGATCGTTCAAACATAAATCTCGCATAGACTGCAGATTACTTGGGTTTCTGTAATAATAATACAGCTGGAGTAGCCGCTGTGTGTTGCTGAACTGTGGAGACGGGCTATCACCACCCTTTCTTGTCAACTAAGCTACACTTCCCTAAAAAGTTTTGATCCCATGAGCCAACTTGGAATTTCAGTGCATATTTTTATGTAATACATAAATCAAGTTATTCAGTAAAACGTTGCATATTTAAATCTGAATACGTTTTATAATCTTAAGTATACACATCTATAAATCGTATGAATACTACTATTTAATATTTATAGATGAATTAGTATCAATAAAAAATTGTTGAATTGTGTTGGTTTTAAGGGAACTTTAAGCATATATATATAGAGTATGCTTGGTATAGTATTAAAGATATTAAATTTCAATTTTCAAATTTTTATTTAAAAAAAATATGGCCTAAAACTTGTTTCGGAAAATGTAAAAATTGAAGTTTCATACCCTCATAGCGCGTTAGTAAAATTACATAAAAATACATTCATGGTGTGTAACATTTCATAGAAGAAAAGTCTTTTGAATGGCGAAAAAAAACAACTGTACAAATGGGCTTAAGTAATATCACACTTATACACCAATGTATAAGGGAAGAAAATGTATTTTACCCTGAGAGACCTCTTGTTTACCTGCTGACAACTTTTCCCCTCTTCCAGTGAAAAGTATACACACTCACTTTATTATTTGCCTCTAGACAGCATGACTCTCATTGGCTGAACTTGATTTTTTCAAATAAAAAAAAAAAAAAAATATAT
>CABFVZ010000016.1:261571-284352 GCA_902151445.1 Timema monikensis | reverse complement strand
CTGGGTGGGTCAAGTGGCCGACACGACTTGGACCAACTGCTAGACAAGCTCAAGTATAGGAGTACAAAGTGATAGACAACCAAGCGATCGACACGAGAGGACCAACTGCTCGACAAACTTTGATATCATCCAGTTAATAGTGGGCTAAGTGACAGAAAAGTTAATTCAATACACGATTGTCCTTGTTTACATTCAAATAATTTGTTTCCCCCCCAACCCGTCAGCTTAACCTCACTCTTCTTGACATATTTTTGTAGAGTTTGCTAAAGTAAAAATCTAGGTGAGAATAACTCGAACTAATGAAGAACTTATAAAAGAATATCACGAATTGAACAGTCGCAATTAATTCTGCAACATTAAAGAACTGTCAGCGCTAGTCCACACGTTATATTAATATATTAGAGGTGAGGAGGGTATAATTTAGAGAAAATATACCCGCTTTTCCATGAAGAAAGAGTTGAAAACCATCGAGTAAAAATTCCTTAGTGGCCTTTATTAAAACTTGAAATTTGACACCAGTTTTAAAATAGTATGTAAAACTAGTAACCGGCAAAAAGAGACAGTAAAAAGGATTTTTATTGTTTTTCAAAGAGATAGTTTTAATATTGAGCCTGTATATCCATTGCTACATATTTTTAATTTTTAGCGCCGCGTTATACCTACTCGAGAGTTACTACCCGTTCGCGTTATACGCCTATATACTAGCTACGCTAATGTGTTTAGGGATGAGTAAGGTTGAATTTAGAGGAACTGCACCCGATTTTTTGTGGAGTGTGAGTGGAAAACCATTTATGAAAAGCCACCTTTAGTCAACCGACTGAGATCGAACCCCGATGAATGGTCTCGACGTTTAAGGTGTCGGGTGGAGAATGAGGCATAATTATTTAGTACCGTTTCAAACCATTTCAGAATATTTTGAGGGATGGGTGGTAAGCAGGAAGGACATATCGTTTAAGGTACAAGATCTAAGCCGTCAGGTATCAAGAAGCGTGTGGTAAGATGATGGATACATCGTTTAAGGTACAAGATCCAAGACGTCAGTTATGAAGGAGCAGGTGGTAAGATGTTTCTCCAATTGGTCCTCTCGTGTCGATCGCTTGGTTGTCTATCACTTTGTACTCCTATACTTGAGCTTGTCTAGCAGTTGGTCCAAGTCGTGTCGGCCACTTGACCCACCCAGAGCCTTCCAAATATTTTGTTATAGCTTATCGAGCAGTTTGTTGTCTAGCAGTTTGTATGGGGCCCTAATTTCGAATCCCAGCCTGTTGTACTAAGAGTGTATACCATAACCAAGTTTATCTCCAAACAAATGTGGGTACATTTCCTCTAAATTAACCATCCTCCTTTATTCTATTAGTGTAATTAATTGTGTATAGTCGAGAAGAGCTCCACTTCAATAAGTAGAGGAGGTTACATAATGATTAATTACATACCTAGAAGAGAATAATAAAGCATTCAGAAGGAGTTTTAAGAATAAGAATGAGGAGACAGGGAGAATGTAGGGATAGGAATAAAAGAGCAAAGCGAGTTGTATGGGAAGCCAGGCAGGATTGGATGCAAAAATGAACACGGAAATGCTGGAACGGGACGTGGAAGGAAGTAAGAAGGTGTTATGTACCAAGTAAGAAACAGGAGGAGAATAAAAAGACAAGAAGTTAGAATGATGGATGAAGAAGGAAGAATGTTGAAGACAGGAGAGGAATAAAAGGAACTATAGATGAGAAAATGTTCAACCCAGAAGAGGAAAGGAATGAGTGAAAGAAAGGAGCAGGAAGAAATAGAAAAAGAGGAGGAAAGAGGTCCAACATGGAATGAGGTGGGGGAGGCATTAAAGAAGATTAAACAAGGAAAAGCACCGGGTGTGGACGAACTAACTGTGGAGATGACGAGGACAGCAGGTGAAGTAGGTATACAATGGTTGCACCCACACCTGACTGTCACAGCATAGTCTCAAAGATAACTCTCAATAGCTAACAGTCGGGTACAACTGAGTAATAAATAACTACATTTTTATTAGGAGATATTTTAGGTAGCATGACCCGAGTAAATACTGAGCCTGTAAACCTTCAATGTTTCTCAAATTTCTCTGATATCGTTTACCACTCATCCTATTAATGTTCGCCAGATACAGTCCAAACAGATTTAATTATTAGAAAGGAATGATTTTGCTTTATAAGCCAATAGGGTGGACAGAAAGAACGAAACTCTGACCATGTTTTTTTTATAGTAAATATAATAAATATTTCAAATTTAAAAAAATCCATACTACAAAGTAAAATATTTAACAAGTAAGTTGATATACATAAATGAAACAACTAAGTGAAAATACAAATTACTTCAATTCTATTTGATTGGGAAAGACCCGCAGGGTGATATGTTAAAATTAATTTTCCTGAGATTTGGACCAAAACATAATAATCTAATATTCTTCTCACATTAATTCTCAAAGCCAAATAAATCAAAGGCATGGAGCCGTTATGTAAATGTACGTTGTCACTAACCGACAGCGCAAGCAAGAAAATAAAATGCCATTAATGACAAATGCTAGGTTAACAGCAGCCAAGCGAGCCTTTCTCCAAATTTCTACAGGAAATAAGTTTATACCCTTAAGAAATAAATTCTAGTCTTTCATAGGAGTTAACAATCTCAGCAGAGATACAATTACTGTACAAAGAATGTCATTCTATAAAAGACAAAACATAAGATCATGGCCCATTTCACGCAACGTGAAGACACCTTAATTCTTAACACGTTCAAGACGTACACGCCCAAAGAGGTTAAATAGGATACAAGATATGTAGTATACCACCAGAGCAAACCTGTCTGTGATAAACAGAGTTATTAAATGTAAAAAAACAACAATTGAAGTTAATTAGTTGCCCCTTAATTAACGATAATAAACCCTGGATAAAAACCAACCAGAGTTTACACTTACAAACAAGGTAATAAAAGATTATCCTCAAACATTATCCCCATTCGAAGGTACTATTTCACCAAGCCCACCATCCTAGAAACAATTTACTATTTTGTTATATAAAAACATACTTGAAATAGTGGCCTATGGCACACACAAAATGACTTACATGTTCTGAATGTTAAAAGGAGCAGATTATGGTTTCAATTGCCTAAAGAGAATTTTGAAAAGATTTTGGTGTTACAAGTTAACTAAAATCGAAATATGAATTTGCTTACGTGACTAGATGTTCACCTTGAGCGAGATTTGCCTTCCGAGAGTGCCAAGACAACATTGTACTGGGTGTTTTAATATCTTTTCTTAAGGGAGGGTCATAGACTAGTTGACCAGGAGAAGGGGTAGAATCCCATGCTACCATGTCATAGTTCAACCAATCAACGTCCTTTTGTTCCCTGAGTAGTTGCACATTCGCCAACATCCCCTGGAGAGCACTTCACGGGGGCAAAGTGTGAAGTGATGGTAATGACAAGTAATAGGGTAAAGCCTAATAAAGCTTTAGGGTTGGATGGAGTAGAGCTGGGAAAAGTACAGAACATAAAATATCTTGGAATCGTGATTGAGGAGAAAGGTGGAAGAAGAGAGGATTTGATGAGAATGAGAAGAGGACAGCAGGGAGAGTTGTTCTAGAGGTGCGTAAGAGACCTACTATGGAGAAGAGAAGTTCCCTTGAAGTGTAAGGAAGTATTGTAAAGGGCGCAATTTGTACCTATTGTCACATTTACAGCAGAAACATGGACAATGAATGTAAGATAGAGGATAGGAAAGTGGAGGTCATGGGAATGAAGTTTCTAAGGAGCATGTTAGCTGTCATGAGGAGAAACAAGATTAAAAACAAAGTTATCCGGAGAAGAGTTGGGATACAGGGAGTACACGAGATAGTAGAGGAAGCAAGACTGAGATGGTATGGGTATGTAATGAGGATGAAAAAAGAGAAGATGCCTAAGAGAATGCCGGAAATGAATTATGTGAGAAAAAGACTGCAGGGGAGGCCAATAAATTGATGGGAGAAGCAGATAACAGAAAGTGTTCAAATGAAAGGAGAAGAATGAAAGAAATTAAAGGAGGAAGAGTGGTGGACGAATAAAAGAAGATGGAGGCATTTTACTAAAGTGAGCCAACAACAGACTGCAAATAGTTGATATGTCAAAGGCAAATATAAATATATTTTTTTATCAAAAATGTGTGCATATATGAAGAATAATACTCTAAGGGGTGTCCAAAAATCTAAAGAATGATAACTTTCTTCTTAAAAAGTAGCTATATAAATCTAGGAAATAATGTAAACTAGTTCAAAACTTAACAGAACCAAATATAATCAAAAACAAATCTAAAGCTGTATTATGAGCATAGTTTTGATTGGCCGATTTGATTCAATATTTAGGCTAGGAAGGGTATAAAATAAAACAAAAGGAAAGTAAGTGAAATTAATTTAATATTCTATTACCAACATAAGAACATTTCATTCGCTTGTAAACTTATATATATAAAAAAAGAGCTCTTTAGTCTTACTACTAGGGTAGTACAACTACTACTCCCTGATGAAGATACAATCAGAGCATTGAAATATTGAAGTGTGTGTAAATAATGTGTATTTTTACTTTTTATTTGTGAATTATTTTTCTATTATTATTCTATCATATTTATACTGTACATACATATCATAAATGATTTAAAAAATGAGGTAAGCATTATTAATTAAAAAAGAAAACATAAATGATATAAAGTATGACTTGTGGTAGATGCACACCCATTATGAAATTGAAAGCACTTGCCAATACTTTTGTTGAGCATTTATTTGATATCTTGAAATGTATAAAACATATGACTGCTTTCCTTTATGTCCCAGTTTTTATAATGTTGTTTAAGATTAACTTTTTTTTTGTCACAGCATCTTCCTAGCAGTTTGGATTATAAGTAAATGTCTTAATTACACTAGTGATAGGGATGAGGACAGTAGAATTTTTATTTACATGGTGTGTATTTAAATTGACCAATGAAATTCCCAACTTTTTCCGATTTCCCCTGATCATTTCCTAAAATTCCCCCGACTCAAAAGTATGTCACATCAGTGTTCCCCAATCCTTCCCAACTTTTTTAAAAATATTTTTTATTAATAATAATAATAAGTTTTAAAATTTAAATAGACAAGTTTTTATTTATTTGATTAACATAGTCTGCAAGGAGTTGGAAAATAATATAATATATTATACAGCTACAAACAATAAACAATTAGCTGAGATTTACCTTCCCTCAAGTTGAATTTGTTTAACCTTACTAGATAAATAAAACATAATGAGAGTCAATATTTGTCACAACAGCAATAATGGTGACATTTCTTAGGTATTCCTGTTTGAATAAATTATATATTATACATTTTTTGCCGAAATGATAATGAGTAAAGTAGCAATTCATTAAAATGGCAACCAAATCATAATAAAATACAATCTCGTATCAAATATAATTTAGAATAAACAGCACTGTAAAATTTCCATTGGAGGTGACTTATATAAAATACATAAACATATATTTTACAGCCAAAGTTGATAACATTTCACAATTTTTTTATAGTGTTTTTTTTTTAGATATTGATAAAATATATCAACAGTGACAGCCGCAGATCACATGACATGATGTATGAATGCATGAAAGTAGATAAAGTAGCTTTTATAGCTTTCAGTCATGGTTTTCTTGATGAAAATTTGACTGTATATAAATAGTCCTGAATAGGGGTGTGGGAAGCTTTGAAAACTTCAACTTCACTTCGAATATTCATTCATTTCGACATAGATTCAAAAGTAAAATTCCGAAGCGTCGCCAAAAAAATAATAATTTGAAGTTAAAACAAACATTTGTTAGACCAAATTTATTAATTAAGTTTGAAATATAAAATTTAACGAATGATATTTTTTTATGTAAATGTACAAAGTTATGCATGTTAACTAACATTAAACACTTTTTTTTTTAGATTTTTGAACTTCGATTTGGCTTTAGAAATGTGTCAAATTTGTCGATTCGACTTTACTTCTAATTGAAAAAAGTGGACTTCGCACATCCGTAGTCCTGCTAAATCTTAGAAGACCCAAGTTTACTTTTCAATAAAGTAGTTCTGCCCAATCCTATCAAAGCATGTAACAAGACTTGATCGGGCCAGTGTTTAGAAGAAATCATTCTGACCAAATGTTTGGATACAGTTCTGTATTTGATATATCTAAAAGACACGGTCCTGGTAGCCACTGTCCATCGAAGCCGAAGGTTTGGCTGAAGAGCCAGCGGTGCCGGTCACCGCTTGATGGTTAAGGTGAGGCCTCATATGTCCAGGCCTTCTTGGAGGTGCCAGGTATTCAAACATACTCTGAGTGTGTTGAGCTAACATTTTGGACAGGTCACAGGGCATAGGATCCGTCCAGAAAAAATCATGATTGAGGGCAGAATCCGAGTCATAGCGCTTACTGGGGTCCAAAACCAATAGCTTGTCAAGTAGGTCACATGCGTATGGATCCTTCACGTATGGTTTCAAGCGTTCTTTCACCTGGTAAAAAAAAAACAATGTTCATAAGATGGATTATGGTTAAAATTAGGAGGGATAGCTAGTACTCTTACCTTAGTGATAATGGAGAATAAATTGTTTAGATAGAACACTAAAAAAAAACACAAAAACATCTTGAAGGACAAACTTTCACTGTCACATACAGCATTTTAAGATCAAGAGAATAGATGCCCTTGGTTGAGTGTCAAAAGTTGATTGTTTCTCAGTTAGGATTTAAATGTATAGATGGAGCACTTGAATTTAATAGATAAAACCAAACTAAAAGTTGTGTTATAAACTTTATTATTATTATTATTATTGTTGTTGTTGTGAAAATAAAAATAACATAATAATCAGTATGCTTGTTGAAAGAAGAAGAATTACCTAAGACCTATGTTAGGGTCTTGTCTGGATTTGGTGATATATATGGGCCAGTTCACATATACTTAGTTGTGAAGGGTTGCATATTTCTTTGATGAGGGTTTTGACCATCTTGGTGATGTAACAATGATTAAAGCCCAGATTATGGGTTTCAGCATTTGCGGCTACAGGCTTATCTTTATTCTTCATTTTTGTGTCATGTCGATGACCTTTCACTCTCTTTCTTATGTGTTTCTGTTGTGAGACAAATGTATTGTATTTGGAACTGGTTGCATTCCAGCTGGTAGATTAGGTTTTTAGATTCACACTTCTGGGGGCGTTTAATAGGGTAATTTATTTTAGTTGTGTTGCTGGATAGTGAATTTGTTGGTTTATGTATGGTGTAGGTTTTGCAGGGGGTACAGTTACATAGAAATGAACCTGATATTTGTTTGAGTTCGGGTTGAATAGTGGGGTCGGGCAGTTTGGGTTTTACAAGTATACTGATAAGATTATCAGGTTGTTTATAGGTTACTCTTTTGATGAACATTATGGAGTTGATCTTTGAAAGAAAAAATATAAGTTTAATGGTGCAAGACTTTGACATTACTTCTAAAAGAGTGTGATTTTCCATGGTTGAAGTATTTATTATTATTATTATTATTAGCACCGCGTCTTACTACCCATTCGGGTTATACGCACTTACGCTAATGTGTAATGGTAGGGTGATTGTGAGATGAAATGGAGGACCTACAGTTTAACGTGGAATCCGAACCACGGTGGAGGCCTGGCATTCCCCACATTCACAAGATGTCTTGTCAGAGGTGAAGGAAGGGTTTGGAAATCAGATAAATCTTTGCCGGAACCGAGGATTGAACCCCGGCCGCCAGCACAGAAGTCTGACACCTTACCCCTAGACCACCAGGTCACCGACTTGATATTGTTACTATTGCAAAGTATTTAGTAATGTTGAAATTAGAGATGGGCCACCTGAATCTTCGAATCCACTGAATTCTGACAAGTATTCGAGATTCAAGGATTTGGTGTTTTATTGGATTCGATGGTCAAATCTTTTGCCCCAGGAGCAATCTTGTAAATATTTTAATGAAAACATTACAACTCTTCAAAACTGAAAATCAAAACTACAATTACAAATAAGCTCAAAATAAATAAAACAAATTACACTTTTTTTTTTTACAGAAATAAGAACATATTACACACGATACAAAGTCAGTCGCCATGACGTATCTGTTTACTCACCGTAGTGATGATTAAATAAACACGACTGTTAATTCTTACTACCCGACTGGTTTTAATTATATTAAACTATGCAAATAGCCCCAATTTATTTCATACGATCCTTAAGTTAGATATTTTGTTGGGTTTCATGAAAAATAAATACTGTCAACAGTTAGACATCAATAAAACTGTTTATTTATGCATACAGGCCTACATAAATCGATTGTTTGTTTAAAATTGATTCAGATAATCTGATCATTTAGTAAGTGTTATCGAGTTTTAAGAATCAAATAACAACTTGTTAATTCATAATTTGTTTTTAAATTGACTTTAACTAAGAGTTTATTATTTAAAAAAAATATTATTGAAGTATTTGTAAAAATATTCAAATGGAGTACTGCATAATAAAATGGGAATGAACATATTGCAAGAGTCAAAAATATGTTCATTTTTTAAAGAGAATGTATTATCAGAAATCGATATATCGCAAGAATCAAATATATTTCTTGTTTTCTATAGAAAGGTAGATAATAGATAAAAAAGAAAATAATACATACATAATAATAATAATAAATATACATTATTAAGTTCACTATTTCCAATGCATGTTTAATTGTTAAGCATATTGTTTGTCTTTTTTTTTTAAATCTGTTTGTATTTTTATTTTTGCTTTCTTATTAAAATAAATTATAATCCTTCAATGATGATTAAAGTTGATCAAAAGGTAACTAGGCCTAATCTGTTTATTTCACATAACTTTTTAGAAACTTAAATCATTCTAGAAAAAGTTTTAAAATAACTAAAAGACACTCAAATGTTGATTGATTTGATTTTTAAAAATAATATGAGTCTCGATTGTTTAATTTGGCTGGATTTTAACCAGTATTTTTTGGTTGGGGTTGATTAAAATTGAAAGCATGATTGAAATAAATCTTAATTTACAGTGTAGGCCTATATTGTGTAATGTTGCTCTATTTGTAAATCATTAAAATTTATAACAATTTGTTAGGATTCGGATTCGAAATTCGAAAATAAAATGTAGAGTCAGATTCGAGAAATAGTGGATTCGGTTCATTTCTATTTGAAATATATTTAAAATTTAGAATTGAATATAAATCTTTGCTAACTAACTTGAATCAATTACAAATCAAATGTCTTACTTTGGGAAAATTTTAAATCAAATATTTTATAAGGTAAATAAATCAAATCAAATCAAATCTTAGTTAAATATTTATTGATATTTTTTTCAAATTAACATAACATTTAAATAATGCCCAAAAACTTACCAGAATTATTAAGATGATATTGCTGATTATATTTAAATCACAGATCTAAGCTATTTTATATCAAAAGTTTAATTATTCAATAGTGTGACTTTTTTTATTTGAATTAAATTCAGTTGAATCCAAATCTGGGATCCACTTGGATTTGAATATTTTAAACAAAAATATTTGTAACTCTGCATAGGCTTAAAGTTTACTACCTTTCGTTTCTGACCACGGGGCATCTCCATTTTGGTGTAAAGCTCCAGGGACTCAACCCCAGGCCAGAGTTCAGGTATGATGGAGCCGCACAGCTGGGAGATCAGCGTCAGCTGCTGCTGCTCGGTATTGCCTTGCATGATGGGACTTCTTGTCCACATCTCGGCCATGATGCAGCCGGCCCCCCACAGGTCCACTGGGGGCCCATAGTTGCGGTCACCCAGCAGCAACTCGGGCGGCCGATACCATAGCGTTACCACTCGGTTTGTATACCTAACCAGAGTCATCATTTGTTATTTCCCTCAGATGGAGGGCAACTTTATATTCAATATGGATTACTAAATACACTTTTGCGGAGGATTTGTAGATTCAATGCTTTAAAAATATTTAAATTATAGAGTATAAAAATAAAAGATGATCACACTAAGCTGTTGATGATGCTGGTTATGACACTCAACTCCCTATACAGGCTATCTGTACATTACTAAGCATAGTTCCTTACTGTTGCATTAATAGTATGTATAGATCAATTTCAGTGGCCACATTGTCTAAGGCGTCACTCTCATGTTAGACTTTACTGCTGATTACAAGGAGATTGGAGTTTGAATTCCGGTCAAGTGTACTGAGGGTAGTTTTTACAAAATGGTTTTCCACTTTCCCTCCATGCAAATATGGGTACCCTTCTTCTATATTCAACCTTAAGAATTTTAGAGGTAATCTACCCACATCTTCATGGAACAAGAGTGGGAAGCCATTTAGGAAAAACCATCCTCAATAAACTAGACTAGTATTCAACCCTCGATAACCCCGTCTTTAGAAGGTCAGTCTAAATTCTAGAGTGATACCATAGACCATTTAGCCACTGAAGCGCATAATGATAGTATAGAACAGCACTGTCTGTTGAAATAATCTTGAAATATACCTGGTCAAACAGTATAACAAGATATCATACTATTATTCTTAAAGAGATATTAAAGAACAGTAGTGGAACTTCATTTACCTGTTTGCTACTCCATTTTTGTTTGCACTAAATGCTCGGGCTAGGCCAAAGTCTGCCAATTTCAAAATTCCATTTTTTGTTATGAGGACGTTAGCAGCTTTCATGTCTCTATGCAAAATCTGAAAACAAATTAAAACTAGTAGAGTCACAAATTTTTTAGATAAAAGAACTATCCTTCTAAATCATAAATACTTGTTTTAGTAAAAAGTTACACATGGTCATTGACACTCATAAATTTGACTTTAGCACACTTTCGACACATTATAATTTGACACCCTGAAAAACCTTTAATAGGTTAAATTCGGACTTTAGTATATTAATTAACAAACACTTTAAGCTATAAGGCAGTGGCATCATTAACATCGTCATCGTCCATCATCATTGTCATAATCATCATCATCATCATCATCATCATATGTTTCCAGCCTGTGGCCGGGTCAGTTTAGTAAAATGCCTCCATCTTCCTCTAGCCTTCAACCATTATTCTCTTCTCACCTGTACACTTTCTGTTATCTGCTCCTCCCATCTACGTATTTCTTGGCCTCCCTTGTGGTATTTTCCCTACATACATCATTTACAACCTTTTCTTTGGCATACTCTCTTTTTCCATCCTCATTACATGCCCATACCATCTCGGTTGTGCTTCCTCTACTATCACATTTACTCCCTGTACCCTCACTATTTCCCATTACTAATCTTGTTTCTCCCTGACAGCTAACATGCTCCTCACAAAATTCCTTCCCATGGCCTCTCCTTTCCTAGTCTAATCTCTCTTGCATTCAATATCCATGATTATGCTGCATATTGACAATGGGTACAAAGTACACCCTGTAAAATACTTCCTTACACTTCAAGGGCACTTATTTTCACCATAGCTGTCTTACACACCTATAGAACAATTCTTACTGCTCTTCTCTTCTCATTAGATCCTCTCTACTTCCACCTTTCCCCTCAATCACACTTCCAAGATATTTTACATTCTGTACTTTTACCAGCTTTACTCCATCCAACCTTATAGCTTCATTAGGCCTTACTAACTAACTTACTTACCATTACCATCACTTCACACTTTGCCATGCTAAATTTGATTCCAAACTCTTTCACTTCCTCATTCCATTAATATAGTTGTTCCTGTACTTCCTCTTACTCTTCCCCCTCCCCCCACACCAGCAAGTCATCAGCAAACATCTTGTCCTTTCATGCTTTCCTCCACAAGATTTTGTGTCACTTTGTTCATGACTATTTCCATTACCATCACAAATAGTAATGGGGGCACTCCCCTGCTGCACTCCATTTTTTATATGGAACCATACATCCTCCCACTCGCCGTCTTAGCACAGTTCCTGTTAATCTCATACATGCTTTCACTCTCATTACAACTCCTCTTTCCACTTTAGCCTCCTCCATCGCTTTCCAAACTTTATTTCTATCCATTCAATCATATGCCTTCTTCACATCCATAAATAGCATTAGCAAGTCTTTCCCATATTCATACCTTCTTTTCATCAGCTGTTGTATGGTAAAGATTAAGTTTATTTTCAACCTCTGTTCCCTAAATCTGTGCTGTTCCTCCCTCCACCTTGCATTCATTTTATTTATTTTTCTCTTTTCCAGCATCTTCTCATATATTTTTGTACAGTGGCACATTAACATTATTCCTCTATAATCTATACACCTCTTCCTGTCTCCTTTCTTGAAAATAGGTATTCTAACTTCCTTTTCCCAGTCTTCTGGTACCTTGTTCTCCTTCCAGCACACTGCATAGCCATTGTATATCTACATCCCTCACAGCTATCATCATTTTCACAGTAAGTTTGTCAACACCTGGTGCTTTTACTGGTTTCACCCTCTTTGATGCGTCCTCAGCTTTCCCATGTGGGACTTCGTTCCTCCTCTTCTGCTATTTCTTCTTGCAACTCTGTTCACTTTCATCACTTTCCTCTTTTGAGTTGAATAGCTTCTCAAAATATCTCATCCATAATTATTTTTATTCTTCTCCTGTCTTCAATGTTCTTTTATTCTTCATCCATCATTCTAACTTCTTGTTTTTTCTCTCTCCTGTTTCTTACTTGACTATTTAACACCTTCTTAGTCCCTTCCATGTCTCGTTACACATTTTTGTACACTTTTGAATTCAATCCATCATGGCTTCCCGTACCACCGGCTTAGCTCTTTTCCTCTTTTTATTTTTCTTCTAAGTGGTAGTGTCTACCTAATTTGTATTTTTTATGTTTAGTGTTTAAAAAATGTGTTCACACGGTATAGCACACAGGTATAAAAAGCAGCTTAAAATATATACGATAGCATACATTTAATAATATTTGTAGCTCTATGGGAATGAAACCCCTATTTATAACTTATAACTTTACTGTCCAAATTGTGTACTGATAAATATTATCAGGAACACATTATGTTTTCAATTAGAGGACTGCATGTATATATGTCAATGATGTAATAAACACAATGAGACCCATTTGAGCTGACACCTTTACCTTATTACTGTGAATGTAGTAAAGGCCATTAAGCAACTGCTGCATGACCTTTTTGACCTCTCCCAAGCTGAATTTGACATTCACATTGGATAATAGCCCCGCCAAGTCATGCTCACAGAAGTCAAACACTAGGTAGAAGGTGGATCTGTGTCTGTTGAACTGATTTGCTGGAGAAAAAAAAAAAAACACTCCCTTATATCGTACAAATTAGTATGAGTTTGGGAGGGAAACTTGTAAAACTTTTGAATTTGCTTAGAATTTTTATAAACTTCAACTTCACCCTAAAATAAAGTCAAGCTTCAACAATTATGAAACGTGGCCAATAAAAAAAATATTGACAGTCAAAAAACCTGTTTTTTTTAAAAAAAATTCAGTTCAATTTGTACACATATTATGTTGGCCTAATAATTATGCTAATGAGTTAGGAATTGAGAAGGTTTAATATAGAGGTGTATCCGCATTTACATGGAGGGTGAGTGGAAAACCACTATAGAAAAACCACCCTTAGTACAGCTGATATCCCTGTCATTGACAGTCTACTCTAACATTATGGTGAGACACCTTAGACAGGTTTGTCACTATTTTATTACAAAATTTCCTGTATTTTCCAGGTTTTCCAGAGGAAATTTTCATTTTTCCAGACCTACCTAATAGATATTATAAATATAGTGGCATTAAATTTTATTTTAAAGAAAATTTTAGAAATGAAGAGTGGTAGTTTGTCATTGGAGACATGTTTTATTGTGCAAGATAATCACATGTTTAAGAATCACTTGGGAAAAGGATGAGAAATAAATAAAATAAATTTTATAGAAAGAAAGATTGGTTTTATTTGCTGTATGCCATAAATGGAATGAAAGAAGAAAAAAAAGTGGACATACCAAAAATACAATTCTGAGTTTAAATGTGTGTTTTTTAGAAGAATGTATTACTTGATTTAAAAAACATTTTAACCAATCTTATATATTGTATATGTAGTGTATAAACTAAGTAGTCCACACAAATTGTGAATAATTAGTTACAATAGTGAAATTTACATGTGATTTTCCTCGCTCATTCAGGTGCATTTCCTCTAATAAACTGCCATCCTCATCCCTACCATATTGTAATATAAAAAACAACACAGTCAACTTTCAATTTAACGGGGTGATGGAGGGCTACTAAACCCCGTTATATCAATTTCCACAGTAAATCCACAATTAATCATTTTCACTGATTCATTTTTCATGAAAATGAAAGGAGTTCGTTCACATGTTTCATTGATAGTGATGATTATGATGTGATTGACCAACTAGCATTTGTTCGTCACACTACGCAAACACAATTTTTGAGAACTCTTAAAACACAATGTCTGTAAATAAGCACCACAAATTTCATTAAAGGCTGTCTGGTTTGTACACGGGAGTTGAAACTTGAAAACAATTGAGGAATAAATCCAATAAAAGGTTGCAAGTGGTCACAGTGTAACGTTTAATCAAAGTAAATATTTACATTCAAAGAAAGATTAATTCATTAATTCTTGTATGTGTTGTAACTGTTCATTTTGTTTTAATTTTCCAATAATGATCATTAAAAATGAACAAAAGTAGAACTCCTTTTCACTTTTGATGAAAGCTTTAAATAATGATTCAGTCTAATGAAATGAGTGTTCTGACGTTCATTTTGTATTCATTTTCAATGATCCATTGAAAATGATATGTGAGAACTGACCTTAAACTAGCACTAGGAATGATACGATACTTTTATTTTGATACCAGATATTTTAGTATCAATACCAAACCTTTTGATAGTTTACTAATATCAATACTTTTTACTCGATATTGAAAGATTTTAATTTACCTACTTTTCTCCTTTTAGTTCATTTATTTTTCCGATCATTTATTAAATCTATTAATCTTTTCTTATTATTGCCTTTATTTTTCTATTGCTAAATGTTGTCAATGTTGGAACATATTGATATACTTCTCGTTCTTTTTTTCATACTCGAATATCAATATTTTACCAGTATCACATATCCCTAACACTGCAATTAATTGGAGAGAAAGATCTGAGAAAAAATAACTGTGACCTCAAAGAGAAGGGAGGTAGAAGTGGGCCACTCCATTTGACAGGGGTGGGAGAGGTAAATAGCTATACGTGGACACAAACACAATCGGTAATTTTTACAACCACTCTAATTTTATGACAAACTAGCAGGCTGGAGGCAATATTTTCATCAGCTTTTCACTTCACAGTATACTCCATTTTTTTTATCCTGGTCACAGGAGCAACCAGGTAAATCCACCTTCGCTAAATCGAGAGATGACTTTAGTAAAAATGTTAAAACTCATAGAGATCTAAACAGACAAGATTGAGACCATGGCAATTTCTAAAAAATTAAAAATATCCAAAATTGCAAGATAGGTAGGGTACAGTCTTAAAACATCACGCTACAAAAACAATAAAATCTGGGATACTTATCTCTTTACAGGAGTAATCTTTTTTAAACTAAAGACAAATAACACACCAAACTCCAAATAATTAATTCATTCAACTGGCAGCAGAAACACGTGTCAGCAGCATGGGCTTGACGGAGTTGGGGATGGGGTGGAGGAAACAAGACGTTTGTGGTAATGACAGAGGCGAGTGGAGGAAGCCGAAAAGGCGTGGCATTTGCCGAACGAGTTGTTTCGGTTGCACTCAGGACTTGTCTCAACCTGATGAGGTGATGATAAGCATAATCATCATAAATGAGACGTGTTCCAATCAGACTGTTCAGTTCTCCAGTTACAAATTTTAGTCTAAATTGTTCCTACTATTTTAAGCTTGCAAGCACTCTATTGCCCAAATTCCAGTAAATTTCTAGTTTTTTGGTGAAATTTCCTGTGTTTCCTCGGTTTTTTCCAGACACAAAAAAATTCCCTGTATTTTCCCGGTGTTTCAGGTGTGTGGCAACCCTGTTAGACCAGGGGTCCCCAATTATTTTTGATGGAGGTCCATTTTAAAAACTCAACATACTTCCGTGGTCCGGCAAAACTTAAACGGTGACCCAAGTTCAAGCCCTATTAGACTATACTAATTCAAAAACATGATTTTCTTTCCTTTTAGTTATTTTACTTATTTATTATTGCTGGCCTTTCATGTCTACTACCCACCCACCACCGAAATAGCATCATTTCTTCTGTTTATTGCTCTCTCATCAAGGTCCTTAAAAATGTCTCTGTGGTCCACCATTTGGTGACCACTGCCTTAGACCATGTGATTCATTTTCTGTCATGTTCATGACAAAAATTTGTAATAATTGACTAACATGTTGTAATAAACCTAAATAAAATTTAAAAATTCTGGGAAAAATCTGAAAATTCATGCAAAGAAACTTTTACGTAATATTTAGCATCTGAAGCAACAAAAACTTTTTTTTTAAGACTAAGAAATTGTTTTTACAAAATTTTGAGCTTCAATTTGACTTTATAAGTATCTAATTAATTTGACTCAAGTTTATTTCAATTCAAAAAATTGAACTTATAAAAACTTCTACAACTCACTATAATTGTTTTTATCTAGCATTGTGTCTTACTACCCGTTCAGGTTATACACTTTATGCACTAATTATGCTAGTAGGTTAGGAATTGGGATGGTTGAATTTAGAGGAAGTGAACCCACATTTGCATGGAGAGAGAGAGTGGAAAATCATTTAATAAAAACCACCCCATTTCACCCGACCAAAATTTGAACCTAAATCTCCCCATCCCCAGCAGTCTAGCTCAACACAAAGCTAGTGTGTTAGCTACACTGTAGTTAATTAAATTAATAGTTACAGTGGTTTAAAGAACACTTTCTAAACAATGGTTTAGCTCAAAACATCATGACTAGAAAACTAAATGAACCTAGAATAAACACCCACTACTGGTACTACTCATCCAGATAAAGTGCCAGAAATTATACTCTATGGGTAGAGCCCCGTAAAAATAGTGAGACACGATAAAGCAAAAAGTGCCATACAAAGATGGAATCAAGTATTTTTTCCTTTGATAGTTTTTAGATACAATTTACAATGATTTTGAAAAGCGAAATAAAACAAAATCGTCTTGTTACAAGAAATCCTCCTATAAAATGAAACCACTTTTACAAAAAAAAATATTTAAATAAACACAAAATTAAGAATAAATTAAGCAGAAATTTTTATCATGCTGTAACTTGATTAGTATTTTGTTGGAGTGTAAGCTAACTTTAGGCTACAAAATTGTGAAATATACAGACAAACTTGACAAAGAATTTTAAAGCAAATATATAAGGTTTCAATAATACATTTTAATTTTGTATGCATTGTCTCAATATGTAAATAATACTTTAACACCTCAGATAGCATGTAATTTTGAATAAACACGAAATAACATCGAAAAGTGAGATTTAAAAAACGAAATTTAACTAAAAATAAAACCATTTTTACAGGCCTCTATCTATGGGGTGTGAAAATAAACCTATAAACAAGTAATATATTATTTTATACAAATGCAACCACCATTATCTTATATCGGTAAAATTTCAAAATTTAATACTCGACAAAACATGAATGACGATGATGTATATGAACTCCTTTATAAGCTTCTTCCATCCAGTTATGATATTGTGAGTATTCAGATAAAGAGAATTTAAAATTTTCCAGGTATGTAGGTTCACTACACTTTGATCTTTTATGGCTCCTTGTGATAGTCTATAAGAATACATCTTATGAATTGAATTGAATTTTAAATATGAGCTTCTAGGCTGTTTTTTAAGCATATGCCACCAGAGTTTGTCGGTTGGACAGTCCTGGTATTCTACTAACAGTGGCGGATTTGTAGCCCTCTTCTGAGGTGGTTTGTTGTTGTTGTTATTATTATTATTATTATAATGTGGTGCCAGAAGAGGTCTTTAACCTAACTTAAGACCAATTAACAAGACCATGGTAACCATAGGAACAATTCCCCTTAGGAAAGAATACTTATGGTACCATCTGGAATCGAACCCGGGACCTCTAAATTAGTAGCCAGGAACGCCGACTGCTAGACTAAGAAGCCGGCCACCTTATAGTACATTGATATGTTAATGATCGCAGGTATAAACTGTCACAAACCTTTTGTTCTACAAATCTCAATCAAGTTGACCACATTCTCATGCTTCAAAAGTTGGAGAATGCGAATTTCTCGAAGCGCTGTTATTGGGAACTGCAACAAAAATTATAAAATCACTAACAAATTAATTGTGATAAATTATTTAGAAGTTTTTAAAATGGTTTAGGAGAGAATGGGGAGGTTTGACCAACATTCAAATTTCCTTCCTCTTTTAGTTTAATCATGCTCTACCTGGTTAATAACAAAGCCTTTACCCTGCTAAAAAAAAAAGCCATATTTATATCAGATCTGTACTAATTAGAAGTATAGAGCTTTATTCATTTTTGTGATTTCATGGTGCTAAAGTATTTTGATTTTATTCTCTAAGGTATTAGCTAACTAGTCAATTAAATTAAATGTAATCATTAATAATGTAGTGAATCTATAGCACTTTGTGTACAAACTTTGATATAAAGTCGTCAAAAATAAGTTGATTTTTTTTCTTTGTGATTTTAATATTCTGTTCATAAATGGTGCCTTGGAGAGGTTTGACCGTCGGTCAAACCACACTGCAATACAGAGGCAAACTTCATCATCATGAAATGTTTCCAGCCTTGGCCAGGTCTGTTTAGAAAAATGCCTCAGGACATCTCGAGCATAGTCCCCCTACCCCACTTAGCAACAGCGACTTTGTCATAAAAAAGTGTAACTTTGGGCCATCCATAAAAATAGCGTGACCTAATGTTCTGGCATCCAGGTTACAACTTTGGCCATAGGCCTACTCCTATCTGTCCTCCTAAATATCATACTACTCATGAATTCCAATATTCAAATTTATGTGGACCTACTAAGTTATTTTATTAAGTATTCTTTTACAGGTAGGTATCATAAGTAATGATTTCTTTAACTGACGAACACCAAAAAACTTTTGGTCACTAACCAAAAGTATGAGTTACCAGAACTAAAGTGAGGCACCCTTCAATATCAAACTTACCCCTTCCTTTTCATTATCCATTAAAACTTTCTTCATTGCTACAAACTTTTTGGGATTTTTTTTGTCACGGGCCTTAAACACTTCCCTGAAAATATAAAATATTATTATTAAGACAGGATAGTTTTCTTTAAAATATGACTAGGTCCTCAGTTATACGGATAACAAGCCATATATGAATAATAGTTTTATTTAAATTTTAATTTAATACACTTAAAACATATATTCAAGTTAGGCACTAAGTCTAATAACATATTGTTCTTTCAATCTCACACATTATCAACTTTTTATTTAATAAAAACTTGTGTTAACCTCTAGATGAGGCTTGTACAAAATACAACACAGGTAACCAATATGGTTTTTGGAAATTCAAACATCTCCATGACAAACCAATCTAAATAAAATGAAGTTTGTATGTCTGTCTTTCTGTCTGTCATGAGCATTGTGCGATATCTACTGTATGAAAAGGGCTGAAATTGTAAAATTAGTAGTAGGGCCTATGTGCACCTCGAAGTTGGGCTTTTAAATTTTTGATTATATTTTTTTTATTTACTAAAAACCAGGTTAGAAGAAATAAAATGAAGATTTTTTTCCTAGGGCTAGTTTATCTGTTTGAAGAAAAGAAAAGCGTTGCCTGAGGTAACCATGCAATGCATTCAATGGTGGGTGAGCCTACTTCTGCTGTTATAAACTCTAATATAGTAGGACTAGTTTTTTTAAACAAAATGAAGATTTTATCATTAATTTTAAAAACAAATCAATAAAGGGACTCTGATTTGAAAATATATCTTAATAATATTAGAGACCTCACTTTAAAATTTATATTTGCCACTAGCTCAGAAACTATTGGTTTTATAAAAATATATTTTGAATAAAAGTATTTTATTATTTAGAATAACTTACTACCACTTTACAATAATAAGTTAGAAGTTATTACAGTTTAAGTTAACACTATTTTACAATTTTAGTATCAATGTTACAATGTAATTTATAAGTTAACAATCAAATTATCTGATCTCCTTAAGCAGAGTTCTAAGTGGAGATTTTACAACTTTTGTTTAACAATTTTTTTTAATGGTGGACAGTGATAGTAGGCTTACATTGAAATATATACAATACAAGACAGATATTCGAGGATATTTTATTGTGAGAGACTAAAAAAGAAAGTCAATATAATTTTATCAGATTCAAACAGAAATAAATATATTATATTTACTGTAATTCAATAAACCTAATGTTAAAGTGATTAATTTTATATGAATTTATTAATTTGTTGCATATTTCATTTTTTAGTTTATATATTATATGGTGGGAAACTTAAAAAGAGATGCATAGTGGAATGAATAAGTGAAAGAAGCTGTGAGAAAAAAGAAAGAAGCAAACAAACAAATGAGTGCTGTGAAGAATGAAACAGAACGTTTGATATATATACAATGTGGGACATATACAAAGAGAAAAAGATGAATCCAAAGAAAGTAGTAAAGGAGAGTAAAGAGCAAATGAGATTAAAAGGATCAAGAATGCAGAATGATATTGAGTTTATGAAGATATAGGATTGGTACTGTAATGTTATTTTCTGTGTATTGGTTTTTGCTAGTTTTTAGGTTTAGTAGATCAACTATATTCGTTATAGCTTTGTTTTGTGCAACTTGGAGTGGATGGAGATTATTGACAGCTGCAGTGCTTCATATTTGACCAAGGTAGGCCCTACTGAAAGTGACTATTTATTAGAGAATGATAAATAGTGATTTTAATTATTTGGGGCACTCCAGATAGTCTTCGCAATATACCTATGGTAGGCATGGTTTTCTCTAAGACATACTCTATGTGTGTTTGTCCATATATATAAATCAGAGTATTTGACACACTTTGCTTCATATAAAAGTTTACCTACCACATTAATTTGTATATCAAGATCATAACGCTTTGGGGGAGGGGGGAGCGGTCGGAAGTAAAAATATTTGGATTTGTCAGCATTCATATTTAATTTATTTATACTTAAGATATTCGTTGAGTCATGTGCAGAGGCCTTTTTGCTTAAGAGTGGTGGTTTGAGCTGTTTCCGCATGACTCGTGATTAATAACGTTTTCATCTGCACTTGAGGAGTTCATAAGTGATATTTGGGATTGTTTATATAATATTTATTTATAACCTCTCACCCAAATGTTCCTTGTCCTATTTTTGCTACTTTTTCATATTTGGATGCTTCATCACAAAGTGGAAAGTCAAATTCCTCAATATACTTTTCCTTTTCTTTAGTATTCATAATAGTTGAGGGGACATTTTCAGTCCCTCTGCTATTAGAAATCATTGTCAAGCCTTTCACATAGATGTATCAATAATTAATTCGTAACTTCGTAATTAAGCACGAAATACTGACATTTCTATGTTTATCAGGTATTACGCCATATTGAACTTATCAACATAGAAAAAAAAATCTCCCAACACGAAATATCTGTTCAGTCCATAGAAAAGGAATAGGTGTAGAAACTCCACTCTAATGTTGGCAAATAGAACTACATCGCTAGTGCTCGCTGCATTATTGCCGCGAACTAAGAGAATCGACGCGGGACGTAAGTCACGTGACACTTGGATTACAACGTATTTTCTATTGCGGAAAGTTAATTAATCCACTCTTATATCAAATGTAACTAAATCCGTTATTTTATAAGTAAGACATGTTATAAAATAGAAAATCTAGCTAAACTCCCTCTTTAAAATAAACGACAAATTGCTAACAAAACAGTAATAGTGAATTTTACATAGAATTAAAACTCACTTTTCGTCAGACTTCAAGACCATGCATGTGCGTTCCTCTGTAACGTCATTGCAAGCTGCTCCTAACGATAGGGCCACAAACTGGTCTACGGAATCAGATAGTCCTATAAGAGTAACCAGCCCATGGTTCAGACTTTATAATTTAAGGCTTGGTCTGGGTTAAAATGGTGTTTAACTTTTCCATAGGTGGTGCTACGTTTATTCTGACGGTACTTTAAACTGTCGGTCCCGATGGCTCATTAAGTATTTGATTTGGGTAGTAAAATTACAATTACTAAAACTATTTGATTTTATCATTGCTATTTTCATTATATCATTTTAATTAGTTTTGTACTCAAACATTTTAAATTGTTGTATGGGTGCGATTGAATATTCTTATTTATCTAGATTTTTACTACTCAAAATTTAATATTTATAATAATTGTTAATGAAATATATAGAAAGATTTTGTTTCTATAGAATTTTACTGAATATTAAACATATGTATATCTTAGAGTAAGAGAGTAAAGATTTTATTATTTTCTCAAGAATTATCCTCTCTCTCTTTCTATATATATATACATATATACATATATATACATAGAGAAGAATTCTTTAGAAAATAATAAAATCTTTATATATATACACAAAAAATAGAGTTTATGTTTATGTTTTGTGTATATTTTAGATATATATATACATATATACACACATATATATGTATATATATATACATATATACACATGTATATGTTTTGTATATACAAAATTTAGAGCAGAATTCTTGAGAAAATAAAATATTTACCTTTTTACTCTAATATATATATATATATATATATATATATATATATATATATATATATATATATATATATATATATATATATA
>CABFVZ010000016.1:228796-261486 GCA_902151445.1 Timema monikensis | reverse complement strand
TATATATATAAATCACAACAATCTACATCAATAGTCACTAAAAATGGCCGGAAGGTAAAGTCACCAAAATGTCATGATTATTTTGCTGGAATCTGTGGGTCTGTGGGTCCCTAGTGGGCAGTGGTGGCCCGTCACTTTAGAAGCTGGAGGGCATGGCCTGTTTAGTTAATTAATTATTTCTAAATAATACATTTAAAAAAAGACACACATTTCTGAATATATTTTACTAAACATTCATTTATTTAAACTCAAAAAATGAATATCATTAACAATTTGCAAAGATAAAAAAAAATCAAGTTCACCCCAAAGAACGTGGATCTATTGTATAAATTCTTCAGCTGTGTAATGTNTTTATGTTCAATGTCCTTACAAGCTCACAACACTATTATGTAGGATACACAATATTTACATTATTTACACTTGCGAGAAATGATTTAGCACGCAATAAACAAAGTAAGTATTTATATACAAAGTTCATACGCCTCTCCTTTAAGTTAATGAACTTTTCCATAACTCTATCGTCAAAGTCCTTCAGTTGTTGGATAAGTTCCTTGTTGATGGCTACCATCGCTAGAGCAGTCAGTCTGTCATTTTTCGTCGTATTCCTTAAGAAAATCTTAATTCATTTCAGTGCTGAAAAACAACGTTTAGATTCAGCAAATGTCATTGGGATCGTTATAATTTTTAGAAGCTGCATCACCTCATTGAAAACTGAAATAATGTTATTTTCTCAATGAATTTCAATAGTTGTTTTGCTCCTTTAATGTTAAAGTCCTTTCGTCTGTAGGCCCTATAGTAGTTCCAATTCAGACCAGAGTTTTTCTTTTACTCACGTGAGATTTTCTTCCAGAAAACACGTAGAAATTTATGACTCATTACATACCAAAGAAGCTGCCTCCAGATAACCAGTAAAAACAAATTTGTTTTTTACTTGAGTTGTAATGACATCGCACACTTCTTTAGCATCCCCCACTCTGGTGCTACACTCAACATTACTTTTCCTTTTACTCGGTTGTTTAAGGAACTCTTCGTTTATTTTGCTTCTCTTGTTCATTCACTTGCCCCCTCTCTTTTTGCATCTCATTTTCAAAAATGCAAATGTCATTTTGCCACATTATACTTTCTATGTTTATTCTCTTTTATGATCAACAGTTAATCTTAAAACATTTGTTTTATTAAGTGCCTGAATTGAACTATTCATACTAGGTTTAGTTACGAAAAATTTGAAAACAATTAACTCGAATAAACACTATCCTAAAATAGCCCTACATAATATTATTATAAGCTCATACTCTACACACAGCCTCAAGATGCAGGAACACGCCGGATTACTGACAAAAATTATTGCTGTTTCACGCTATACACATTATCTCACAAGCTTTCAACCTTAGGCACGTAAGGGAGTGCGCCTTCACACAAAAAATAAGCAGGGCTAGCTAGCCGTAACAAGATGGGGACAATAGGTGAAGAGGACGGAAAGTTTGGTTTCATAATGCATGGTACTGACTATAGCGCACCTGACTGCATGCCATTTGGTGAGAAAAGGTGATGGGGTGGGGGGTTTGGTTTCACAATGCATGGCACTGACCACCGCTCTCCTCACTATGCCATTTGAAAAACATTTCCTGCTATTACTTAAACCGAAAACATATTTTTATGGAAACTATTATGACAAGATATAATTGTCGTGAGCGTACGAATAATAACTTTAAAAGGAACTGGGAACTCATGGTGATGGGGGGTGCACACCTTCGTGCCTGCTAATGAGAAGTGTGTTTTGAAGGCTTATTCAAATTTCAATGTTTATAACCTCAGAGAGGAGGTGTAAGATATGTTTGTACGAGTATTCACATGTGTTATAATTATGTCAAATCTTCTGAAAGGAGGTGTAAGTTAATAATTGCTTGTTGTGTTAGCAATATATCATCAGGTGACCATGGTGGTCACATGATACATCTCTAATAAATATAGGCTGTATGTGCTCAACGCTGTGCGTTTAATAACCCGTTCCAACGGGTAATATATTTGGTGTCAAACACATTTTAAATAAAGTTGTGAGCTAAAAAATCCAGTGATTATCATTATAATGTTAAAATCTAAGAGGTCCATTTCTTTATTCAATAAACCTAGACCGCCAATCCAACCTCTCCTTTGCCTCCTTCTTTAACTCCCAAAATGTTTGTCTTTCCTTCAAGTTATCGAATATTTGAATCCTCCTAAGCTCCTCTTTCCCTCAACCTTGCCTTCAATGCATCGTGCAGAAGACAGTTCCTAACCAGAGAGATGCGTCATATCCAGTTTGCTCTGTACCAAAGTATCAAATCCAAAATAGTTATCTTCTCACACACTTTTTTTTTAACACTTCTGCACTTATTATCCTGTCTGTTCAACTAATCTTCACAAGTCTTCTATAACATCACATTTCAAAGCTTCTCAAGTATTTATTTTCAATCTTCCTAGAAGTCCAAGTTTCTGCTCCATACAGTGTGATGCTCCAAAAGCAACATTTTATCAGTTTATTACAAACTTAACTTGTTGGTCATCCATGACCTTTTCTTGTTGAAAGCTTCCTTAGCCATGGTGATCCTTAACCTAATTTCCTTGCTTCAGTAAGTATCGTTTATAAGCATACTTCTCAGGTGATTGAACTGCTCTATGATTCCCAAGTCCTGGCTTCCAAAATTTTGATTTTCAGTGGCTCTTCTCATTTGAAATCCCCAACACAGCATGAGTTCTTATCGTTGAGCTCCATACCATTTCTTCTCTCTGTCTTCACCAGCTGGTCCACCATTTCCTACGACGCTTCTTCATTTTTGTCTAGCAATGCTAGATCATCTGCGTATTTTATTGTGTTGATGATTAGTCCTCCTATCCTGAAATTGGCACGTCCATCCAGGGCTGACCTGACCAGTAACTCTCCATTATATTTGAAGAGACTAGGTGACAAACAGCATTACTTTCTCAATTCTGCTATCCCTACACTGTTGGTATTTCCACATCATTCAGCTTCACCTTCACTCGCTGTCTAAGGTACAGGTTTACAATCAGCTTTCTGTCCTTACAGTTGATGCCGATCTTCTTGAGTATTTCCATCAGTTTCTTACACTTCACTCCATCGAATGCCTTTTTCCAATTGATAAAACCAATGCAAACTTCTTCCTTGACATCCAGCACTCTCTCTAAAATTATTCTCATTTCAATTATATGTTTTAATCACCTATTGAATATTCTTGCCACGATATTCCCCGCATTAGAAATGAGCCTGATGGCCCTGTGGTCACTGCATTGCTTGACTTGTTTTTGTTTTATTTAAGGGCCTCCATGGCTACCTTTAAAAAGTCACTGGGCCATTCATCAATTTATTAGATCTTATTAAAACTTTGGCTAGAGCCATTGATCCATTGTTTCCCAGTTCATTCCGAAGGTCAGATGATACCTATGTCGTAATCACTAGCAGATTTTCTTCTTCGCATGTTCTTTATGACTCTCTCCCCTTCACTCTTTAAAATTGTTGGTCCCTTTTTAACTTCCTCTACCTTGTCTTCTGCTTCAACCTCCAGGTTCCTATTATTCACACACCTATGTTTTCATATCCTCCAGTTCCTTTGTTTTCAGGTACATGAGGTCATACTTTTTTTTTTTTGCAGTTTGTTAATATAATCTCTTATGTTCGCTCTATAATGTTTCCTTACTTAACCGTTTCTCTCCTTAATTCGGTGTTTAGCCTGATATATTCTTTTTCATTGACATTTTTCCATTTCCTACTTTCTTCCATTTTATTAAGCATTTATGTTGCTACCCGGAGCTTTCGTGTAGTCCACTTCACTTTTCCAATATATTCACTCGGGATATTAAAAAAATACTTTAAATATTATCCCATTTACTTTTAGCACTTATACTCTCTTCAGTTATCTCACTTAACTTTTGTTCTATTGAATTATTTTTCGCAATGTCTCTATCAAACTTTTTAATTTTTCTAATTCCCACCTCTTTTTTCGCTTGCTCATCTTTCTGATCCTCTTCAGTCTTGTTTCAATACATGCCATAAGTCATTTGTGGTCCGAAACGATGTCGGCTCTTGGCAATGAATCCCACCTTTCATTCCGTTATGCGGAAGCTTAAATGATAATGAAAGTGATTGAATAAATCCCATTCAAATAGTGAACTAACTTACCCTAAACTTGTACCAAAAGCTAATAGAATAAAAGTAAGTATGATGGACAAAAATACTCATCACTAATTATGATTTGCATTATTTCCAGAGGGTTCATTAAACCTCTTTAGCAAATGACACGATTAAAACACTGTAATTTGTTTCATACGTATTTAAAATTTGTATTGGGTGTTCTGTCTTATGACAGTTCCATTCGTTTTATTGGTGAACCTATACCGCCAACCGTCTTTTGACTCCTCACTAGCATAAATATTTAATTAAATAAATCTTATTTTTGGGGACAACCAGCCACCTTAATTCATTTACGTGTTTATAGTGGCAAATTGTGGAAAACAATCACTAAATTCAAATCAAACCCATGTAAAATTTTAATATTTACAGAATAATTGTTATTACAATAGTTCGACACTCAACAAGCAATATTAAATTAAGTACCAGTACATGTATTGTTTTAACACCAATAGAAGTTTAATATTGGAAAGAAACAAGGGCAAATAATATTCATCTGTCTTGCCCACGCACATTTGATTTTAATAAAGAGGCAGCTATTAAAGATTAATTTATTCTTGCCTAGGCGTTCCAAATTTAGATCGAAATTAATAACTTTTCTCGATAATTTTATTCAATTTTCCCACTATTCCTCCTCCAGAGTACTAGGCCCCCTGAAAATTAATATGTACCTTGAAAATTTAAAACATGTTGAGTCCTTAGTCCACTCGAGCAATTACAGATAAAAAATGAATAGTTGAAATTGTTGATATACGGAAATCATCACATTTATTTTGGAGCAAATAATATTTGGAGGTTGAGGGGAAATAATTTATCCCTCTTCAATCATGGTGCTCTCTCAATCTGGCAGATAGCGCTTAGAAAGATTAATTTTGCACTAAATATGTTTAAATTGGACACAAAATAATAATTTGCAGTATGAATATCTTTATATGAAATTGGGTAAGAGTGATGACTGGGGATTACCTTCCTCACTAATTCATTTTTATATATCTGGTTTTATTAAATATTAAGCTATGGATGACCCACAATAGTGTTCAAGCGTTCTTGCGTTGCTACTTATGTTTGGTATCACTGTTATTGGGAGGTTATTAAGCTTATTATTATTATTATTATTATTAGCTTATTAAGGGTATTTTTCCATTCTCCCCACAAGAAAATTTGGGAACATTTCCTTAAAAAAATTACCTTCCTCAACCCTATACACTTAGCTTAGTTAAAAATATATAGCCCTACGGGTAGTAAGATGTGAATGGGGCAGAGAATGAGGGATTTGGAGGAAGGGAGATGACTAAGAACAAAATAAATATTGTCACTTAATAGCAATTTGTCTACCAACATAAATTTGAGTAAATTTTTACTATTTTTATGTTTTGGTCTCATTTTCTTGGACATAAAAATATTCAATCATAGACTATGCCTTAAATTTTATGTGATAAATTTTGTTCCACATGGGATGAATCAATTATCATAAAGTAATTCATGGTTATTTATAAACCATACATATATATGGTATTTGTCATTTCTATGTAAAATGTGTAGTAAACCATACTTTCATATCTCAACGACAGTGGAGTGTGGTTAATTCTAGGTGAAGGGAAGCAGTGAGGCTACATTAATGATAGGCCATAGTTTGATTGGAAGATCACACGGCTTATTTCTTGCTGTGTTTTTTTTTTGTAGAGTTTAAAGTAATATAGGAGGGAAATAGAGAAAAGGGGTGACCCAAAGTTTGATGGAATAAAACAAAATCATTGGCAATCTTAGGAATATTACTCAATCATTAAATTATTTGTGTTGTGATGTTATTTTTGCTAAAAGAATCACGTATAATACAAATTTAATAGTTGGTCGACTCAGTCTTTCAAATATGTAATAGTGTTGACAACTTTATTGTTTGTTTGTTTTAAATTTCAATCACAACTCCTAAACTTTCGAATATTAATTATTTATTTACAATTAAAATATATATAATATACAGTAGCCCCATGGCTTATTTGGTGCTGACTGACAGCTCACAGCTGACTTCTGATAGTCAACATTTAGGTATATACCTAAATTTTGACTGTTAGAAGTGACAGTTGCTAAACACATGTGTTTGCAGATCATATGGCTCAGCGTAGGGATACATAATTTGGCCTGGTAACTTTAAAAAGCCATCGGCTGTCAGCTGTGAGCTGTCAGTCAGCACCAAAGAAGCCATAAGGCGGCTGTACCTACCTTTATTTCCCTATATTCAATTTTCTCTCTTTATTTTGATTCATAAACTGCCAACCCGCCATGTTTTCTAGTTCTTTAGACGTGCAGAAACCTATTTCATCATGTCCGTAACTGTTTCCCTTCTTTGAACTATACTATTATTAAAAAAAAACTATTTTGTTAATTTAATGTAAATTAATTGCTCGGTCCCTTTTTAATCCTGAATCGGGATCTTTTACTCTAATATAAACCCATTTATTGCCCTATCATGACTATATTTTTAAGCTAACCTATTTCCTTCTTTGAAAACTTTTTTGTATTTAAACTTTTAATTGGTATATTATTATTAATATTAGTATTATTATTTGTAGTAGTAGTAGTAGTAGTAGTAGTAGTAGTAGTAGTAGTAGTAGTAGTAGTAGTAGTTTATTAGTTTATTATCCTTTGACTTTATATGCTGGTAGATTCCTTAAATGTTTTCTGTTCATTAAATTCTTAAAATGTTTGTGTTTGAAAATATTTTGATCATTACAACAATATAGTTCCTAATGGTAAATATACATTATTTCTATTTCCTATCAGTTACCTATATACTATACTGGATGTACATAAACACACCCTTTGCAAATGACTGAAGTATGACGCTCGAGATTGTCGTCTTCTTGATTGCGAGGGTTTTTCAATGTTCTTATGCGAGAACATGTATCTGCTTAATAAAAGTGTTAGTCTTTGAAAATAGTAAGGTATTATATCACACTTGACTGTAAAAAGTTTTCATTAAAGGTTATACAAATCAGTTTTATAGGCTATATTTTACAAATACAAGTAACATATTTAATATTTATAAATATGTAGCTATCACCCATGTTGATTACATTCTTTCAAGACTACAATATATTTAAAGTTGATTGTTAGCTTGTATATTGGTTCCAGAAATAATATGATATAGAAAGTTCAGTAATTACAATGAAATAAGGTATCTTAAAACTAGTTTAGGTATGTTTATTGAATTATAAACTTTGTGTAGTTGCTATAACGTTCAAACGTTCATTTTGGTAATAGGCTTGTAGGAAGTATTATTATATTACAATGCATTTAATGTTGGCTCTTAGCTTGTAAATGTTTTTAGAACCATAGTATATTGAAAGTTTGATAATTATAATGAAATAAAGTAGCTTAATTACATTTGCTTGGATGAAATTTTTTTTGTATAAGTTTTACGTTCAAACGATCATTAGTCTTGTAGGAAGTATTAATATAATAGCCTACATCAACTTATTTATATATGAAAGTAACGAATTTCTTGATTTTTATGCTCTTAAAACCCTTAGTAACATTTTTATTTAACTTAATTTTCAAATGTTGTTGTATCTCATCTAGTCAATCAAATAAGCGAACGATGTAAAGATGCCTTATTGCCTTGTTTGTGTTTAGTAGAGAGGAATATACTCTTAAGTTTCCTTCTCTCTTGCATAATGATATGCAGACGACAAACTTAAAATTTTAGTCACAGATATCCATCCAGAAATATTATAGAGATCCAATGTTTCTTATACATAGCAATTTTATTTCATTTTATATCTTAGTGAAAATATTTCTTAGACCTGGTTGCTTTTCCCTTATGTTGGTTAAATTACATTCTATATATTAAAAAAAAAAAAAAATCTAGTCAAATCCATAGATCACATTACTCAAATAAAGATTTTCCCAGGGCCACAGACAAGTATTTTATTTGTTTGTGCTGATTTCTTATTCTACTTGTAGGTGTTAGAATTATGGACACTCCGAACGTTATACGTTTGACACTTGAGTTCAGGTTTAAATTTGAATTAATTTTATTACAAAAATAATATAATATGGTACAGTACATTACTCTAATACCCAGTTGGTTTACTAGAATACAATAATTTTGGTAGATATATTAGGAGTGTGTAGGTTGATAACCTAACAACCACACACTTCACAAATTCTACATTAATTTATTTGGACACTCACTATCTTTGCTTGACAATAAGACTTGTTCAGCTCAGTTCCAAATATACGAGAGGCATTTATAATTGCATTTCTTCTGGTTCTTTCTTTAAAGAAAGAAGTTCCAGCACCATGGCCGAATTCTTCCATTTTCTATGTCAAATTGTTAAAAATTTAATGTTTATTTTTGCACTTATACACACAACATGAGAAAATTTCCGATTATAACCAAATAAGTTATATTGTGGGGAAAAAAATTTAATCTTAAGAAAATATTAGTAAACTCATTTAGAATTATTATTATTATTATTATTATTATTATTATTAGCACCGCGTCTTACTACCCATTCGGGTTATACGCACTTACGCTAATGTGTAATGGTAGGGTGATTGTGAGATGAAATGGAGGACCTACAGTTTAACGTGGAATCCGAACCACGGTGGAGGCCTGGCATTTAGAATTGACTTGATGAAATTCTACCAAACAACTTCCAGGGAACAAATACCATTGAAAAAAATTCATAAAATTGAATAACCCATATTCTGGATACTCACAGCACAACTTGATATTTGACAAAACCAAAACGATAGTAACATAACTAATCCGGGTATTTGTAAACAAATATTTTTGAAAAAAGTTTGTGTTAATGAAACTTTCCTAGAACAGTTCAAACACCTTAGATAATCCCCAATAGTGATTAACATATTTATTATTATGCAATTAACCTGTATAAATACTACAGTTTACTTGGGGACTGTATGCTATATCCTTCCTATTCTTGGCCATTTCTCTTAAAATAACCAAATTATTGATATCAGACATAGACCTACATTTTTCTAAGCATAAAAATATGCAAGCCTTAGTGTTGATTTGAACAAAATTTATTTTTAATTAGACCCCATATATAAGTAACAGTTCTACTCACCTAAACAATTGGATATCTTTTGGAACATAATGGTGCCATGGAAATAAGACATCAAGTTTGTATTCTTTATTATGAGACTCCCAACCAATCTTAACCTAAACTTGCATTATTATGACACTTTCCCAAACCAGTTTAACCTAATTTTTCATCTGTTAATAAATTAAATTTTATAATCATAGATAAAACAAACTATTCACTGTAATAGGCTAATTAAATGTGGATGTTACACATCATTACAATGATGTAATGACCTTTTAATGCACAGGATCATGGTTTTAAAGCAAAGCATCGTCAAGATTTAAATTTTTAAAGGGATTTGGACAATTTGTTGTAAAGTTTGGTTTGAATGTAGTGCAAGTGTAGTGTAAGGTAGTGTAGTGTCAAAAGTATTGAACATTTATAAAATCTTAAGGTCATTCGATTCTCCATACTATTATGTGCCTAATAAAGTGAATAAAATATCTAAACATCATACCATGTAAGAATAAAAAATAAAATAAAATGGGTCAGATAAACCACACTATCATCGTATACTTTAAGTAACAAACCTAATTATTGTGAATGAGTAATTATTGTTTTATTATCTTATTTAAAACAACTTTAACATCTTAAAATGAAACAACCAAAAGTAGATGGTCAAACATCCAAACCACATAAGAAATATTTTAGAGCGTGATAATATATTTTTGGTTCATGATGATTAGGTCTTTATAGAGTTTTATACATTAAAAAAAAAAAAAACTTAGTGTGACCTAATCTTTTATGTGTGAATAATTTTTTTTTTTTATTAAGTATCTCTTAGACCATGTTTAAAAATACCAGCATAGAAGGGTTTTTTCCAAGGATTTTTTTTAACAATTTAGAATTTTTTTACATTTGTTTTGAAAAAGTTGAAAATTTGCTTAAATGTTACTGTGTGTAATAGTTCTAGAAATAATTAGGGTCGAAATTTCTCATAATTTGACAAAAAAAAAAATGCACCGCTAGCTCACAGTATAGCCCAAATATTTTAAAACATATTAATAGACTTTAAAATTTTTTATTTTTATAAGCTTATTGCATTTTAATCTGTAGGACTTACAGCTTTGTTAGGGATGGTTCACAAAATATTGAACGTTTAAAACACTTTTTTTTTATTCTTTTATTTCAATTACTTTTTAAGTCACTAGATACGTGTAGGCTAGTGTCTTTCTCTTGAACACATGGCACACCTCAAACTATATATCAAAGAATAATTTTGTATTTAGAAACACACAATAATTGTCTTAAATGACCAAATAACATTTTTTATAGCGAACGCAACTCTTGCAAATGAGACACAGTTTTACTATCTTGGTTAAAGAAATCTTGAACATAAATTAAACTTCAAAATGTAAACTCGCCAAAGAATCAACCAGAACTGAACAAATATAGCTTATGGTGCCATGCCTGTTAGATAACGTCACAAATATAAAAGCTCGATTTAATGTTTAATATATATGTATTAGTATACAAACCTAACTTTCAAACTTCCATAAAATATCTGTGTGTGTATGTATGTGTGTGTACGTGTGTGTGTATGTATATATATATATATATATATATATATAACCTAACTTTAACCTTTCATGTGTGAATATATTAAAATTTTGAATAATATTGAGCAAATAAATATTATTTCTAAATGAAATGATCATGGATCAACATTATCATGCAAATAAATAAATCACAAAATATAATCATCGTATACGTTTCTATGCTCTCCTTGTGAGTTTAGTGAGCTTTATTTTAATTCTCTAACTATTCAAAATTATTAATCTTGATAAATCTAGCTATTATTCAATTTGCCATCTTTTTCATTGGGCTATGATAAAAATGAACTATAATAATATTGTGATATAACAAAGAAAGAATATCTTACTTGCACGGTAATCTGTGTCCTATTACCGTAAACTGTTCTCATCACTCAGTAGAACACTCATTGGACAGGTATTAACAAAATACACTACCTACCATTTATATGTTATTGGTCAAATGGTGACCGAGAGTGGTACAGGTACAGTTTTAAAAAGCTCTGCATACTCGGGCAACACTCCACACCAAGCCGCGGGTAATACTCTTGAATACAACGAGATGGCACTGCAAAATCTAAGTTTGGACATAAAGTTTATCTCCTAGACCTATTTCACAAACACAGAATTGTATTTGCACAATAAATCTTAGCTATAAAAGTTATAGGGTGACCTGGTGGTCTAGGGGTAAGGTGTCAGACTTCTATGCTGGCGGCCGGGGTTCAATCCTCGGTCCCGGCAAAGATTTATCTGAATACCCAACTCTTCCTTCACCTCTGACAAGACATCTTGTGAATGTGGGGAATGCCAGGCCTCCACCGTGGTTCAGATTCCACGTTAAACTGTAGGTCCTTCATTTCATCTCACAATCACCCTACCATTACACATTAGCGTAAGTGCGTATAACCCAAACGGGTAGTAAGACGCGGTGCTAATAATAATAATATAAAAGTTATATATTCGTCATAAACTTACATTTGTGTAAACTAACTCTGAAGCATATGCTGTTATGATTTAATCCTTTAAAAATAATTAGTTTGAAATAAAGGTCTTAACAAGCATTTTGTTTATGATGCTTGGACATAACAACTTTCAGACTCAAATAGATCCCGGTACTGCCCTTTAAAAGATAACTTAACCCCATCATTGTAACATCTATAGTAGATTTGTTTGCAAAGAGCTATTCCTACCATGGCTATGTCATCATGATTGTATGATGTACTCTATAAAAAAAATCCCCAAACTGTTATGTATGAAGTGAGTTTTTTTCAGATAGTTCTATCATTTTTATCTATTTATACTGTTCTAGTATAACAAAGGTAAATGTTCTTGTTAAGTAAAATAAAACACTCATACTATATCTATCGCGTAAGGCCAGCATTAGCGCAAATCTGGAAATATGGTCAGATCAGCTCTCTGCACTAAAAGGGTTAATATAGCTACCTTAATATTAATGAATGAGACTCTCAAAACTAATGCATAATTGGTATATCCAGGGGCGGTGCAGAGCTGCTGTTCGACAATGTCAAAAAACACGAAGTTGATCTTCCAGTCAACCATGAGCCTTGTGAGTAGCATCCACCAAAGCCAAGCCTTTGACTCAGACTCCTCTATTTTTATATTGTCTGATTCAAACTCTGACTCCTTCAGAAATGGCCAATGTATATTAATTAGTGATAACAAATTAAGGGCCGGTCTAATGACTCCTGGATAAATATTAATCTGGTAGATAAATATTTCTATCTGGTGGATAAGTTAAAAGTGCATTTTATGACTGCCAGATAGCATTTATCTGCCAGAGAAAATGTATTTATCCATCACATTTCTATCAGGAGGTTTGAGTACCTGATGACTTTTATCTGGAAGTTAAAATGGTTGTTGCCATAGTGACACGTTGTTTTTAATGAGTTTTCACCTATCAGAATTTGTCTTTAAGTTAAAATCTTGGTTCACGTGTTTAGTAATCACAGTTCCGGGCTTTTAACTTTATAAAGTTAGAACATTTAATTCACACTTTTATATAAACTGACAAGCTCTCTGTAGTTATATTTATATAAGAACAAATGATCAAAATGTGAGTACACTAAATAAAATTTTGTAAACACTGTACCCAACTATTGAGCACATTTTGGCAGACACCGAAATCAGTACTTGCAAGACAACTTAGTTTCTGCACCCACGTGACGCCATCCGTTTCCTCGAACTCATTTAACTGTCATTACTTAACAAATGTTTAGTGTTCTCACCACTCGCTAGGTTGTAGCGCTATCAGCAGGGCTTATACACATGCGCGCACCAGTAAAAACAGTATCAACCTTGCGTGTTCTGCATAAAAATATATTTATCTTACAGATAGTTATTCGACAAATAAATTCAGTTCATAAGACACATAAACCATTAAAGTGATTGATAACTTTAATCTCCCAATAGCAATATTTATCTGGTAGTCATAAGACCGGCCTTTATTCTAATAAAATTTTCCAATAGAGATTACTTGATATGGGTATCTTCTTAGGCATTGGGAATTTATATATGTAGAATAAATTTGTCAAACAATATTAAAAACATTGCTTCTGAAATTTAAAAAAAAAAAAAANAAAAAAAAAAAAAAAAAAATTCTCAAATGGTATATCTACCTTGGATTGCTATAATACTTAAGTTTTTATTTTGAGGTCAGAGTCGGTACATTTTCACCAACTCCAACTTTGACTCCACCCAAAATTTCTTATGACTCTGCCTCCACAGCCCTGGCATACACTAGAGTAATTCTACTCTAACATTATATGGTGGCAAACATTGAAGAAGGCGCAAGAGCGAGTCCATCACGGGTTCCACTATCTCCTTCCATATGTTCGCTACATTTACTGTGGAATGATATCAAGCTTACCTTATATGGTTCCACTTTGGCATAGCTTATAAAATAACCAATTAAATGAGTTATTAACGGCTAAAATATTGAACACTCAAATTCTTACTAAAAGTGTGTGTGTGAATATGATCTAGGAAGTTAACAGTCAAAAGTGAAACAAACACATTAGTTAGACTACCCAAAAGAATATCACCGTTTGCGCTGGAATGATGTTTCCATAGGAAATATAGAAAAGCTGGATTTTCATGTAAAGGGAGGTAATTTCTTTGTTAAATACTATGTACACACAGAAAAAATATTCCAAATACTTCACAACACTCACATTTCGATTGGTCATGGTGGAAGAAACTGCATGGATAGAAAGCTAAAGAACAAACACAAAAATATTACAAGGGGAATGACTGGGATTTACTTGAAACTGTGTGAAATTTGTAAAAAACAACTACTGAGTAATCCGAAGAAGGGCTTAGTAGTCAAGTCAATTATCAGTAATGAAATGAATTCAAGATGTCGGTTTGACCTGATCGAGATACAGTCTCAAGCAGATAGAGAATATAAATGTATCCTTGTAGATCATTATTATTGCACTAAATTTTTACAGCTAAGACATTTAAGTACAAAAAGCGTTGAAGAAGTAGCATATGTTCTTTTAGAAATATTCATGATATTTGGTGCACCAAGGGTTTTGCAAAGTGATAATGGAGGGGAATTTGCTAACAATATTATTAAGGAACTTTACTATGTGTGTGATGAACTGAAGATGGTGCATGACAAACCTAGACACTCACAGAGCCAAGGCTCAGTAGAAAGGGTAAACTATGATGTTGAAAACATTCTCAGCTCTTGGCTAACAACACAAATAAGTGATCGAAAGAGTTACAATTTATGAAAAACATAGGACATAACTTCAGTATACACCGCAGCCCTTACAAGACCATGTTTGGTACGAAATTTAAGGTTGGTTTTAAAAGTTCCTTACTGACAGAAACATTGACCAGAATAAAATAAAGAAGAGGAATTGGAGTCACTCTTAAAAAATAATGTCAATCATTAAAATCAGAGGGATCCAAAAGACCAAGGAACTGATATTATTCAACCCAATACTACAACGGATTCTCCAACAATGCAGGGCTCTAATAGTGGTGCATATGAGGAACTTCAAAAGTCATCTTTACAAGCGATTTTGTTATTTGAAAATGATTTGATCATGAACGTTATAGCAGTCGAAATAGTAATGAATGATAAAGGTAAAAGGTGACCTGGTGGTCTAGGGGTAAGGTGTCAGACTTCTATGCTGGCGGCCGGAGTTCAATCCTCGGTCCCGGCACAGATTTATCTGATTACCAAACCCTTCCTTCACCTCTGACAAGACATCTTGTGAATGTGGGGAATGCCAGGCCTCCACCGTGGTTCGGATTCCACGTTAAACTGTAGGTCCTTCATTTCATCTCACAATCACCCTACCATTACACATTAGCGTAAGTGCGTATAACCCGAACGGGTAGTAAGACGCGGTGCTAATAATAATAATAATAATAATAATAATAATAATAATAATAATAATAATAATAATAATAATAATAGTAATAATAATAATAAGAATAATAGTAATGATGATGGTGATGATGATGATTATTATTATTATTACAGGATTGAAAAGAGTTTTAATCGAAAGTAAACACTCAAACTTATATTTCTCTTTATTTTCAAGTATTATGAAAACAAAATATTTTATTATAATTAATTGTTTCAGAAAAATTGAGTTTTAAAAAAAAAATTATAGGAAGGACCTATATTTGAGTTAATATTTAAGAAAAACAAATATATCTCATTGTTTGAATGTTGCGTGAATGAACTATTTTAATTAGAAGTAAGTTTAACGCATTTATATTTTGAAGCTATGTACAAGTATTGTTTTATATTTTCCAATAATTAAAGGAAAATAAATTAAATTAAATTATTATTTATTAGTTAAAAAATTATTTAAAAATTACTAAGGAATTAATTGAAAAAATATAACAAATTAGTAAATAAAAAATATTATCAAAAAATCACATTGCCCAGAATGTATAGAGCATTATGTATAATGCCCAGTCAAAAAGATAAATTAACAAATATTTATCACTTTGCCTGACTGCTTTGGTCACTCCGCATAATACCAAGTCATTTTCATACTGACCTGTTATTCACTTTGTAAATTTTCATTTCAAATGTGACAAGATGTGATTAAGAATGGTTAAAAATTATTTAAACCTGTGCAAACCTTCAAATTTTGAATCCAAATCTAACTAAGATTTGGATTTGATTCAAAATTTTGAATCTTAATTTTGAAAGATTTGAATTAAATTTGAAATTTAAGTAGTTCCTAGATTCGGATTTGATGGGCTTAACTCATAATTTGAATATATAATTAATACTCTTTCAACAAATTTGTATAATCAGATCTGAAACCATTTGCGTGCTAGAGTGAATAGAGAAATGAATTTGAGTTGCAGTTCGTAAAGGAATAACACGTGTGACAGTAAATATCTTGTAATTTAAAAAGGTAGCAATACCTACCTCTTATTAGATATTAACCAACCTTTATAGGCCTACTATGATTCAAAAATTGGTAATTTTATTTGATATTTCACCTTTTAGGGTTTATTTATTTATTACATTTTTTATTATTGTTTCTAAAATGATTTTATTTTATTTCTATGTCTAAATTGTATATCAATATTTATAGAAATATTTTATTATTGGATTGAATTCGGTAACATAACATAATAAAATATTCAACACTGATCAATTTGAAGAATTAATATAGTAATTAAAGGGTTTGATTCACACCTGAACCTATTTTTAAAATAAAATATTCAATCCCATTATTTTAAAGAATGGGATTCGGATTCTACTCAAATTTATTTTTAGGGATGAGATTCGATTTGGATTTGATTCAACTAAGTTAGCCAAGATTTGGAACCAATTAGAAACTGAAAATTATGGATTTGAACAGGCCTAAAATCATCATTACTGTTTTCAGGGTCATTAAAACGTTTACTAGTTTGGATTAAAGACAACTTACTGAAGGAGCGACCAGAACTCTTTGTACAAGGAGATATTGTGTGAGTCATTTGATGCTTTATTGATATTTTGCTTTGAATATGAAAATAACATGTATTTCTTATTCCTACCCTACAAAGCTTTAATCTTGAGGTATCCCAGACCCAGCACATGTCAGAGAACTGCCCCATTTGCTAACATTTTCAACTTGCTGTTTTATTCTCAATGTCTTAACACCTTTTAATAATATCTCAATGTATAACTAAACAACATGAAAACTGGTTTCTACATAACAATAATAATAATAATATTAGCACCGCGTATTCTACATAACAAGTAGATATTTATCAAACATATAGATTATATGTTTTATATATAATTATATATATGTTTTAGATGTACAGTATTATTATTATTATTATTATTATTAGCACCGCGTCTTATCTACCCGTTCGGGTTATACGCACTTACACTAATGTGTAATGGTAGGGTGATTGTGAGATGAAATGAAGGACCTACAGTTCAACGTGGAGGCCTGGCATTCCTCACATTCACAAGATGTCTTGTCAGAGGTGTAGGAAGGGCTTGGAAATCAGATAAATCTGTGCCGGGACCGAGGATTGGACACCGGCCGCCAGCACAGAAGTCTGACACCTTACCCCTAGACCACCAGGTCACCCCTTAGATGTACAGTAATTATATTTGAACTTCTTCAGTGGCCGCATGGTCTAAGGCTGGCCTTACACTGGGCCAAAGCTATGCCACATATTTTTGGCTGCGGAACACAGATAGTTATTTTGATATAAAACCTTATATTGCACCACATTTTACGGAAGATCCATATGTCCGTCGGGTGTACTGTGCCACATGAACATATGTTTGGTTATAATTCATTGGTTAGATAATCAATCATGTTGCAACTACATATTTTCAAATGGGATGTGCCACACTGACGATTTCTTAGCGGACAGACTTAAGTAGTCTTGCCTGCACACAATGTTTGGCACAAAATGTTTAATAATTGAAGTGCAAAACAGATTGTGTTAGTTGAATTTGGGCAGAAAATACCCCTTGGATCCTCTACTGAAGTGTGTCTGATTCAAACAACGATGGAAGATCTGTCGCCAAAAATGTGTGACTTATCTTCGATCGAGTGTGACGCCGGCCTACGGATTCTTCCTCACATTAGACTGAACTGCCAATAATGGGGCTATTGGGGTTTGAACACCGGTTGGGTGAACTATGTACGGTTTTTCACTCTCTTCCTCTGCACAATTGTAGGTATTCTTACTCTAAATTCAACCTTCGTCATCTCTAAAACAGCGTAATTATTACATAGCCTATTCGTGTATCTTGAACAGGTAGGGAAATGCTTTGCAAAAAAAAAAAAAAGTTTTAGTTATATTATATTGCAGAATTCAAAAGTATGCCCTTATCATTTAGGATTTATTAGGCTACATTACTTGCAGTAGAAGCTTACTGAATATACAAAACAAAGATTAACAAGAAGCTACGACATTTTAGAGTTCACAAAATGCAGAAAAAATATACCGAAGATCTCAGCTGCATACCATAAATAAACAAATTAAGTACTAAATATCCTTGTTGGCATGGCTCACAATATGATTGGTTAGCTAGAACCCATGGTACCTTCACCTAATGTCCACTTAATGTGAATGTTCTCCCCTGGACAGCTCTTAAATTAAGTGAATGCTAAATTAACTGCCATTTAAAAAAACTGGGAGAACCTTTACTTAATGTTTTGATATACAAAAGTGTTTTAACAACGTATCTTACTAATCGTTCGGGCTATACTCTTATGTATTAATCACGCTAATTATTTAAGAGATTGGGAAGGCTATATTTAAAGGAAGTGTACCTACATGTGCATGGAGGGAGAGTGGAAAATTGTTTTGAAAAAAACCTTTTTTACACTCGACCGAGATTTGTATCTCAATCTCTTTGACAGTCTAGTCTACTACGAGAGTATTGCGTTAGATCATGTGGCCTCCGATCCAGGCACATGGGAGTCAAGTTGATTGTGATCTCGGCATTAAGAAAAAACACCTTCAGTGTACCTGACTGAGATTTGAACCCCAATCTCCCTATCATTGGCAATCTCTTCTATTGAAAGAATGAACTGACACCTTAATGTTCCCATTCCAACAACAACAAAACTGTACATCTTAACCTTTGATCAGATTTAATACCTAATGGCTTTTGTGACAGTTCTGGAATTATAATAATTATTATTTTATTTGCAGAAGACCTGGTATCTTAGTTCTTGTGAATGATTCCGATTGGGAGCTTCTGGTAAGTATTTAAATATGTTCTCAAAATGCAAGTTTTCTTCTTAGTGTATCTTTGAAAATGTTCACAGAATATTTGAACACTTATTAAAGAATAGTAATGTATATGTACATAGAATACCAATTAGTAGGCTTACTACCCTTACTGGCATAGACATATCAGGATTTTAATTATCGGGTGGACCAGAATGAAACTATTTTAACTTAAAATTAGAAAATAAAAGACCCAAATATAATGATAACAAAATTAATTCTTAAAGTCATTTAATTAAATTAGGTACTTTGAATCACTTATAAATTGCTTCGAGTTTAAGATGATGTCCATCGTAATGAAAGCTGGTTTAAAAATGTCTTTGTGTGTTTTTTTAGTGTTTTATATAAATACTTTCTATTCTAGTATCATTAAGGTGAGCTGGCAATTACTCCTAATTTAAAGTGTATCCATGTTTACTTTATTTGACCTAATCATCGAGTAGCCTTGACTACTAATAACAACTTTACTTGTCACCCCCCTCCCTCCCAGCTACAACTGGATCCTCCAACTACTTTTGGAGCTCTGCCCACCCCCCTCCCCCCCTTCCAAAGAATAAAAAATTAGTTGATGGCTTAAGAGTACCTTCTACGAAGTAAAGTGTGAGAATTACTAGGAAAGCTCAGTCTGAAGTTGAAGTCAGGAGAGTTGAATTACAGAAAGGGGGTAGGCCTACTGGGAAATTTATATAGTGTGAAGCCTATTAAAAATTCTCAGAATATTTATGTCCCAGCTACATCCAAGCCAAGCTACTGTTAACCTTATTTTCTTACCTAAATTTTGTAAGTACAATTAGAGTCTCTGGTTGCTATAATGGCCCCAGATACTATTAGGCAATGGTGCTTGTTGCTTTGAGTTCAGGAGAAGGGGTAGGTAACTTTGCTGAGCAAGGGAAATTTCAAATAAAGAACTTTCTTTCAACCCATACAAGTCTGACATACTAGTGGAACTAGTGGGAGAAGCTTTGATTTGTTTGTAAATTTGTTTCTTTGATCGAGATGGGCTGAAGAATCAATATCGAATTGCTCCATAGTTCAATTGAAAGAGTTGTTCAATTTAAACTATTCATACCTAAATTACATATCTCAAATCTTAATTAGTAAAATTAAACAAGAATGTTGCCCACAGGGTGAAATGCTGTGATATTTTTCAAGTTTTACTATTTATTGTGAATTTGTTTGTTAATTTTTTTCTAAAAAATGTTGGCTCCTATCATCTTTGTCATGATCATTACCAAATTTGTGACACCAAGCACTCTGAGGACAGAAACCAGTTGTACTTTTGACCTAAGAAGATAATTAATGTGTTGTTTTGGTGTTTTTTCAGGGTCAATTGACCTATGAAGTAAAAGATGGTGACAATGTCCTCTTTATTTCCACCTTGCATGGTGGTTGACAGCCAATTAATTCGACTGAAAACACCCTGAAGGCGGAAATTAATTTTAGTTATGGATACCACCGTATCTGGATTACATATTTCAATGAAATTTAATATAGTTGAACACGATAATTGAGCCCAGGATTTGTGGCTTGGTGCGCCAATGAATTGTAGTCCTGACATTAGCACACTAATCCTTAAGGTCCCAGGTTTGATTTCTTTGTCCAAATTGACAAATTACATCCATATTTAATTTAATTGAAAGACTGAAACATTGTGTCGCAGCAATGTCTAATATGTGCAAAAGTGTTCCTACATGTGTTGAAGGACTTGCAGGGTTTTATGAGTGGCTTTATTCTGGAGACGTTGCATTGAAAAGTTTTCATTTGACAAAATTGTTGTCTCACGTTTTTATCTTAATGTTTGAATTATGATAGTGTGTATTGTGTCCATTACAAGGATATTTATGGGAAGGGAGGCATGACGATAAATACATTTCAAAATATTTACTGTAAATTACTTACAATGTAATTTTTTTAGACCATGTACTTTTTTAAGTATTTTAATTTTGCTTTAATCTTTTTAAATAATAATTATGATCATTATTAAATATTCCATCTTTAGAACATTTGTATTTATGAGATTTGTAAATATATATTAGATGGGTTGAATGCAATATTTCTTGAATCCAAAGAGACTGCGAATCTTTAAAAATGTACAATTTTAGTTGAAGGAAAAAATTTAAAATTGAATCTTAAATGTTGCCACTGACAAATGCTGAGTTGTTTGTCATGTCTATTATGTAATAAACAACAAATAGTATAATCTTTTAGTAAATTAAATATATTAATACAATTTTGTCTTTTTTTTGTGATTTTGACATACTTTCAACTACTCAAATCTATATAATTCCTTTTAACAAATTGGTTAGAATTGTCATTTCAAGTCAAAATCTTCATAGTTATATTCCATATACCTTTTTGAGATTTGTATGAATCTCATATCACTCCAATACCAACTAAGATTTGAGGATTTATTTTATAGAATCTAGCAATTTGTTATTATATAGACATACAGGTGTCTACCATATGGGAAAATCAGGGAAAACGGGAATTAGCTGGAATTTGAAGTGATCAGGGAAAAACGGGAATGAGTCGGGAATTTGGTAAATTACATTAAAAATCCGGGAAAATGTTTTACTCAAAATATGAAATATAATAATCATTAAATCAGTAAATAATAATGTCACTGTAGTTTTTTTGTTTGTAGCTGTGAAATATATTTTGTAAACATTTTTAATACAAATTTAAAAAAATGTTTATTCAAATTTTAAAACGTACATGGTGGCTACAGACAGGGAAAACCTGGAAAAGTCAGGGAATTTTTGGATGACAGGGAAAACAGGAAAATGTTAGAGAATTTAACTAAAAATAAGGAAAAGTTAATAATACCTAAATAAAATAACATTTTAATTTTTAAAATAACTGATAAAACTGTCCATGTTTACTAGATACAAACATTTTTTTAAATATGTGATCAGTAATAAATAAAACAAGTCATCCACCATTAAAACTGGAAAAAAAGTAGTCAGAGACAATTGAAAAATGTTGCTTGGAAAACCTGGAAAAGTCAAGGAATTTTGTAAAATATGTTTTGTAGCCATTCTGACTAATTATTATTATTCATAAAACATATTAATAGAAAAAGGAAAGGGGGGGATCAGAAGGATATGACATACTTTTTAGTGGGGAATTTTAGGAAATGATCAGGGGAAAGTCGGGAATTTCATTGGTCAAGTTGAGTAGACACCATGATATATGTTTGTTTAATATTTCCAGATTCCATTTTTAAACTAAGGGGCTGTCGATAAACCACGTTATGCCAATATTTTTTTTACCCTCTCACCCTCTTGTTACAATTTTCTGAAACCCCCAACCCCCCACCCCCCCTTCTAATATTTTGTCACAATAATCTTGATGTCAAATTAAATGGCCAAAAGCTATAAACCCTATTTAACTATGTTAAAATTTCCAAAAGGTTGTCTATCAGTAGAAAAAATACCCTAAAATTTAAATGATTTAGGAAGTTTTAACTGAACTTAATGAGTGGTGTGTCATATTATTATTAGATGTCCAGAGGCCATACACACCTGTTCTTTCCCATAAGGAATATTGGATTCTCGCGAGTCACACATGAAAGAATGTGTGTTAGTGGGCATTGCCACATTCCACGATTGAGTGCAGAAAGATTTGTGACGCTATTTCCTGTGGAGTGGAGTTTTTCTCTACTTTTGAAATTGTACTCGTTCATGCATCATACTTTTGTCTGAACTGTATTTACTTTGTGAGTGTTTAAGTTGTTTATATTGTATTTATACGTGTATTAGTTGTATGAAACATGACTGACATTCATCATGCTATCTAAGAGTTTTTAACTGAAATTACCCGCCTCAGTGGCGTAGTTGGCTAATACGCTTGTTGTGTTGTGCTCAACTGCTGAGGACGAGGAGATCGAGGTTCGAATCTCGGTCGGGTGATCTTGGGGTGGTTTTTTCCTAAATGGTTTTCCACTCTCCCTCCACGCAAATGCGGGCTGACTTCCTCTAATTCAACCTTCCCAATTCCTAATCCATTAGCGTAATTAGTACTTAAAGCATATAACTTGAACGGGTAGTAAGACATGGTGCTAAATATTATTATTATTATTATTATTATTATTATTATTATTATTATATTAACTGAGATTGCAGAAATTTATAAGTTGAACCCACTACTGTGGAAAGTGAAGAGTATTTGAATAGTAGGGGTCTGCAAACTTGGGATTTTTCATTTGAGTCGAGTATTTCTAAAAGCTCCCGAGTTTGAGTCGAGTTTGAATATATTCATAATTTTAAAATGTTAAGAGTATATGTTTGTTTATTTTAAATATAAATTGGTATTACATCTTTAAAATTTCAGATTTAAAAAATATACTTAAACACATGTTCTTAAAATATGAATGACATTCATTTTTATAAACATAAATACTTATTAAAAAAGTAATAAAATGAATAATTGCATGATGGCTTGAAAATGTACAATAAGATGACATTGAAACACTGCACAATAATATAAGGTAAGTAATAGTGAAGGAAGTCAACCTTAAATGATAGGTTAGGCCTAGATATAAACAAACACACTTCTCTCTTCATTTCTTCAAACACTTTTACACTTACCATTTCTTCAAAACATCCACAGTAGGACATTGTTTTGAATTTTCAGAAATATTACTTTTTCATTAATGTATCTTCAATATGAAAAATAAATATTTACAAAAATTCAAAAAAATATGCAACTGTGGACGTTTGAAAAAGTGTAAGAAGAAATAGAAAAGTGTATTTGTTTGTATCTAGGCCTAACCTTTCAGGTTGGCTTCCTTCACTATTACTTACCTTATATTATTGTGCAGTGTTTCTACACTTTCTCGATAAAAAGTTAATAAAAATCCTGTTTTAATAAGCTAATATTTCCCCAAAATATACTTCAATAACTTAATTCTATAAGAAGAAAATGTAAGAATCATAAACAGTTAGAAATTTGAAGTGTTTCGTATTTCATTTATAATTCCTTAGTGTAATCGTGCATGATCATATCTTCTGTTCCATTTCTATTTTTCTATACACAGTTGCATGTGCACATTGTACGGGCTCTTGTTAGACATTAATTTATTGATAAATTTACTTCAATTCAATTTTTAGTGCTTATAAAAGTTGATGCTCATACATTAAACATTATGAGACTGAAATAATGTTTCTAGCAAACAATATTAAATAGTAAGTGCTTTTTAATATAAATGTGGTAAGTTTGTTAGAATATGTATTGCAATAAATAAGATCAACATTGATTTTAGACAGGTTAACCAACATAATTCTATAACTAAATAGTAACTAAACTAGAGCTAGTTTTGTAGCTAAACGTATTAATTAATATGAGTTTTAAATATCTTCAGTTTGAAAACATTTAATATAATAATATATTCTTGATATTACATTTTTAATTTAACATAAATTAATATTTTAGAAAGGGACGAGCTAAAAATAGTAAAAAAAATCATTCAATTATTTAGTAATCTACCTAGCTATTTTTATTTTCATTGCTTTGTCATGGCAATCAATACAAGTAAACAACTGCAATCAAGTTTAATTCAAAATGGATGACAATATTGAATAAATTTACCGGTGGAAAGTGGTTTTAAAGCTCCATTACGTTATTAATGTGAAAATTGAAATTAATTTTTAACAATTTGTTAAGTAACCGAATGGAAATGCCGATATTGGCTCAATTAAATAGCCTATGCTTACTATTGCGTTTTAAAAATTGATTATTAAGTACATCAAGTGAAAGCTCGAAAATGATGAGCCTACAAAACTTTTGATCTTGAGCTTAAAGGAAGCGCTCGGCTCGAAGCTCGAAATCTGAGTACTCGCAGAGTCCTAATGAATAGAAATGTAAAAAAATACCGGATATGATGTTCTGATATAATTTTACTGCAGAGTGGACCCAACAGCCAATCGAGATTTTAATGATAAACAGTCAATAAGGGGCTCGTTCCGAAAAGTGTTTAAAAAAAATAGACAATGCTTCTCCCTTGCAGCTAGCCAAATCTTTTGCCATAGACCTCGTATTTTCCGGTCGCTGTTTACTGCAGACATTCCAATAACAGAACATACAACAATACATATTATTATTATTATTCTGTCACACATGCTCCTTGTCACTTTAGCGTATCCTACACACCACAATAAACTCCACGGGATAACAGAATCATGTTGTAAATTTATACACAACACAGTACCATTCCAGATGACAAGATAAAAATGACAGTTTTTTTCCATACACATACAGTCTTTCCCTTGGTACCAAAACATCGCGTCCAATCACTCTCGATTACTCATGGCAACTCATTGTGTGGGGGTGAATAAGGAACTTTTATTCCAGAAGCTGTTTTTTATTGTGAGCTATTTGTGCTGTTAAAACACACTATTCTTTCTTGTTGGAAATAATATGTGTGTATGGCTGCTTATTGTTAGCCATTTTCATTTGTAAAGAGGAAAACCTAATGCATTCAGACACTCTGTATGTCCCTTCTCAATGATTTGAGCCAGTTGACAGTTTTAGTTAAACTTAAAATATGCAAGGGTCTTTTATATTTCGTATCATCTTCTGAGAAAGTGCTTGGTGTTGAATTCTATTATTAAGGACTTCAATTTGATCCCAAGAGTAATATAAAAGTGGGTTGAGCAAAGTGAAAACTATAGTTTTGAAATACAAGTCAATCCTGTTCAAGTGAAAATAGTATAGTGAGTGTTTGTACTTATTGGCAGAATAGGGGAAGTGTTGTCAGCAGATAAACAAAGAGGCCTTCTAGGCCTCCCCCCCCCTTTTTCTATTTCATATATTGGTTTCTAAGTGTGATAGTGCTTAGAGTTCTTAGGTGGATACATTTAAGATGCAACCTTCTTAGCAAAACATCCTCAAACTCATCAAGTCGGCAACATCGTTAAGTTGTGACGGTCAGATGTAACATACTAATTTAGGTGTTATTTGTCTGGGATAAGACAGGCTCTTAACATGTTCAGGTTTTGATGATGTATATTTGTAAATTATATCTAAACCTACAATTTCAACTTTAATTCCTAATTTTCACCTTTTATAAGATTCATCATAGTGTTAGTGGAATGACTATAGTCTTGAAGTGTATGCTATTATTCAGTCAGTAAGTTGTTGAAAACTCGCCTGGTTTCAACTCAGAATATACAAAACATTGATTCTAATGGTGGTTTTTTTTATGAGTATGAAATGTGGTCTCTTACCTTATTTGATGAAAAAAAGTAGGGTACTCGAAAACAAGGTGCTTAGGAAGATATTTGGTCCAAAAAGAGTTGAGGAGGTTACATAACGAGTTACACACACACTCTACTTATCACACGATATTGTTAGGTATAATAATCATGTATTGTAGATTATGGTGGGCAGATGGGAGAATGGGAGAATCGATAACCATGTTCAGGGATTGACTGGCAAACCCAATGGGAAGAGACCGCTGAGAAAACCTAGATGTAATAAGGGGGACTTGATATAGGGCTAAGTGGCATACTTACGTAAGTGCAGGAATGAACTTTTGAGATCCTAATGCCATAGCCTAAGTAAGTAAGTTGTAGTGAATAACCCAAACAAACTATTATGGCCTACTGATTAATCTTTATAAACAAAGGTTTGAAATAAGCACTAAGTATTTTGACCCCTAATTGAATTATTACCTGGAAAGTTTTTATTTCAAACATCTAATACATATATTGTGTGGATTGGAAAAAATATGTCTTAGGAAATATAGCTCATTCCTTTGCAACACTTTTGAAAACTGAATGTAGATGTTGGAATAAAATTGAATTTTATATCATTGAAAGAAATATTTTTTTCAAAATAAATATAAATTGAAGAGAATATGGCATACCCCATTCCCCTCTGTTTGCTCTAATCAAGATATATATGTAATTTTAACTTTATTTTTGTACACCTATTATTATTATTTTTCTGGGAAATCCACATTTAATCTCACTAATGAGTTAAGGACAAGGAAAACTGTATTTAAATTAAATTTGCCTTAATTTGAGTGGAAAAATTATCCTCACTTCAACCGGCCGGGATTTGAACCCATGCGTGGCAAGCCACACCTGATTAGATTGATGAAATAGACCTCGTTGCTCATTGATGCAAGTTGTGTCTGGTATAGCTAAAATGACACTCAAATGGGTTTTGTTTTTAGGTTTTTACCATGCACCTTCTAAAGCATCTCATTTGATCAGAAGACGACTTATAAATTAACTTAATTTTAGAACTGACACAACATACATTAATTCATCACTGTGAAAGGGGAAAGCCACATTTTATCAACTATACATTTTTCAGTTGGGTCTGAAATCAAACCCAGGACCCTGAGCTCAGTAGGCAGACACGCAATAGGATGACATCGAAAAAACTTTTTTTTTTCGTATTAGGGTTCATGAAACGTCGACATTTATCAAAATATCGCTTTCGATTTTTAATTTTTTTTTTTTACAATCACAATAATTCTCCTTGTGGGGGGTCAAGATAAAGTTAAAAAAAAAACAAGGAAAAATTGAAAACTGAAGTTAATTTGTAATGAATGTGTAACTTGTAAGTAAGAGTTTATATAAGGTTACAGTTACACTGACAAGTGAATTGCGACAGATCTCCCATGAGTGTCGTCATGGTCTGTTTACACTATCACCAATAAATTGCCGCGAGATCTGTCGGGCGAGGAACTTGAGAAAGTTCTCACAAAGATGTTTAAGCCTAAGAGGAGAAATTGCTCGCGCAAGGTTTGTTTCAGTCAATCTGGAATAACGCCTCCCGTCAGACGTGTCAAATATCCGGCTGCATTATTCATCATAAACCAAAGATATTTTATCAGAAGAAATAAACGGATGGAAAGGTAACGCTGGGTTAATGAGTGGATCCAGTATAACTTTTTTTTCAACTTATTTTTCTTCAATTCTTGATTAAATTGACTGTGTATATTGTGCATCTTTCTAAATATTTCCACTGGTTCGGTGGAAAACTCGTTTGCTATGGCTTGTAAAGCATCTTGTTTTTATTTAACCTGTCTCTATATTGTAAACTTCTCACACTCCACAAAACTTCATTTTCATCATAAAGAGAAATTAGCAATTTTACTTCACTATCACTCCTACCTTTTCACGACGGAAATCATTGAGAGAGACAGTTAACTCAACGCACGTCTAGCAGAAAATATCGAAATGGTTTGGGTATTCCGTGAGAGCTTGTGGAAGTGGCGAGGAGTGTGGTTTAGAAAGGTAAGCGTGGGTCTCGGGTAACAACTTGAGTGAGTCATCAGAAATCTACTTGCTGAGCTGTTTAAAATTTGTGACAGTTCTGTCTGACAGCATCTCGCGTGAAATTACTTGCCAATATATCTGCATCCTAAAATGCAAACCAACAAAATTTAAAAAATGGTTGAGTTGTAATAAAATATCGATAATTGAGTTCACACAGAAAATAATTGATAATAACCGGTGGGGGAGAGCACTGGATCCAAATCCCGAGTTCATTTAGTATGTTTGAAGATGACGGTGAGGTTGTGGTTTGATTTACGGTTAAGTGTATAGAGGCAGGTTTTTCCTGACCATTTTCCCACACATGCGAGTATATCTCCTTTGAATTCATTATTATTATTATTATTATTGACACCGCTTCTTACTACACATTCGGGTTATACTCACGCTAATATGTAATGGTAGGGTGATTGTGAGATGAAATGGAGGACCTACAGTTTAACGTGGAATCCGAACCACGGTGGAGGCCTGGTATTCCCCACATTCACAAGTTGTGAGTAATACACGTCTTGTCAGAGGTGAAGGAAGGGTTTGGTAATCAGACAAATCTGTGCTGGGACCGAGGATTGAACCTCCAGCACAGAAGTCCGACACCTTACCTCTAGACCACCAGGTCACCTGCCTTATTCATTCCTTACCTACTTCGTTAGTGTAAATAATATGTGAATAGCCCAACCGTACACAAATAAACAAACTTGAGCTACTATAGTACAGTCCAATTTCCATAGGACATCCTTATCTGGCAGATAGCTAAGTTACTAAATATACACTCTGATGTCAACAAAAAAAACCTCATTCACCGTGGGCAAGTTGTCATGATGGCCTAAGAGTGTAGAGGGATCGTCTAAGGGAATGTTGAAATAGTTGTCCTGGAGTTTTAGTGAATTTATTGCAAACTATGGTACAAAATGTGATTCAGTCAGTTATAATACTTGGTTAAGTTTAAGGAGTCATCAGCCCAAATCTGTCCTATTGCCCAACAGTCCTTCTGTATACATACATCGGTGATTTAGCTTTACATCGAACTGGGTCAAGAGCGTACTCCCGCGAGGCCCCCAGTTCTTATTAAGTTATTCTCAATCCTTCTTATAGTTAGAAAATGTCTTTATTCCAATTATTTTACTAAACACTGGTGTCTAACTAAGTACAAATCGACCTGATATTATTAACATCTTTGCTATAGTATTACGGCCTGTTTTGCATTTGTCTGGTTGACTCAGGTTCACGGCACAAAGTAGAAGCACGTGTCTGCTATGTAACAGATATTGCCTAAATGTTACTAGACATTGACACATTTATTTTAATACACCTGGTTCATTTAATTAATATTGCAAGATAAATTATACAGTAATGCACAAGTAAGTATTATTGAAATATTTTAGTAACATTAAGATGGACATTTTAAATTTATAAATAGAATCAGTAAACCATTGCGAAACTTTCGCACATTCAACCTTATTTCAACATTCAACATTATTTTCGATAATTGATACAAAAATATTGTTAAATTTTTCTTTTAACTTTAATTCTAAACAAACAATGTGTTTTAACGTAAACTGAGTATGCTATGTCAGAAGTCGGTAAAAAAAAATCGTATCCACTGATACCTCAATCATCGTTGTAGGCTTTGTATTAGTTGAGAAAAAGGGATGTTGACAACAGAAATAATATATAGGATAAGACATCCTATAATTCCAAATTTTAGTGACTTTAATTCAGTGTTGGGGGTCGGAAGTTGGCTTACTCTACAAAATAGGGTTTACTTTAAAGTATTCATACGTCAAGTCATGGGATTTATAAATGTCAATTTTGATAGATATTATCAAGGTCTATAAAACCACACTAATATCACACATTAAAATACTATCAATGTTTCCCGCAATCAAATATGTTTGTATTCTTTTAAACGTGCTTCCTACAAACTATAGTTTTAATGCTACTTTAAATGTTATTTTTAAAGTTAGGTTTGTTTATTTGGATCACCACAACTATAATAAAAAGAAACACAAACGCCATTACTTATCAAACAGTTTTGATGGCGTATTATACCAGCTAAAAGCTGTGTTCAGCGGGTTTCCATCTATTTATGGTTCATAATTACATCGCCATTGTTTCGTTGGCGTGATTGCCGATTAGTGGCATGCCCGTGCATGGTCGTTAGCTCGCACATGTGAAACTAATCGCATCATCTCGCAGAGCCACACTTAACTAATGCTGGAATTTTCATTTCATTTTTTTGTTTGGAGAGAAAATAGTTCACAAGAGTGTGTAAAATAACAGTGTTTTTTCACAATGGATACATTCTTTTGTTTTAATTTATTTTGACCTTTGATGTGTGAAACAACTAAGCTGGAGATTACAAAATGCAAAGCATGAAATGTGTTATTTTTGTTTAGTTAAAAATGGTTGTTTGTTAAATTTTTTTTGTACGCCACATCTTACTAACCGTCCAGCCTATCCACATGTTTACACTATTATGGTCAAGACAAAGAAGGTAACATTTGGTTTAATAGTACCCACGCTTGCGTGGAGGAAGAATGAAAAATAATTTAGAAAAAAATATAACCTTAGGAAAATGAAGACCTCCATTTTGTTTGTAATGTTAAATAGTGCTTAGATACAAAATGTAATCAAAAGTGTTAAAACGGATTTTTAGAAACTTGATTTTGTTCTCTTTTCAACGATTTTTTTTATGGTGATAATAGTTCTCTCTCCGAGGGGGTCGTGAAAGAGTAAAAGAACAAACAAGAAAACCCGTAATAATACAGACCTCAACTTGCATTCACATTAAACCTAACACAGAACAGAACCATCCCCAGTGCATTCTGCCGATTTGAACCTTGACATTCTCGTCACCGGTAATACAGTTTATTGCTAGCCGGGCTACATAGACCATATGACCACCTGTGCGTAGGTATGCCACTTGTTAAGGAGGTTGCCTACTTGTGAAGTCACGTCAATTCAAAATAAAATTTCACATGTTAATACATTTACGTTTTATTGAAATAATAATTATATATATCCTTAAATTATTCTAAAAATAGTATTACATTGTCAAAAATGTATTTTTTTGATCCTTAAGTAGTTTTTGGAAACGTATTTTTGTTTAAATAATCATCTATCTACAACATAAACTATTTGGTTTACTCACGAAAATGGCCTGTAGGAATCCTCCTTCCAGGATGTAGATTAAAAAAGTATGTAGAAGTTTATGTATATCTAGAATAGGAAAAAGAAAAAAGGTAATTTTTAAAGACAAGTCGATGATTTACAGACGCAAATAGTCTAGTGAATGTGTATACCCGTCAGTTGAAGAGGGGAAGCGTTATCAACAGGTAAACAAGAGGCCTTGCAGGGTGAACTATTGTTTTCCCATTATTTTTATTTTGTATATTGGTGTCTAAGTGTGCTTAAAGTGCTCAAGTCTATCAAGTTAGGATGCAGCCCTATTTGCAAAATATCTTCTAAATCACCGAGTAGGCAACGTCGTTACTGCCATAATTATTTAAATATAAATTATTTAACCTTTATATTGAAGTGAAGTAGGTACATCGGGACGATATTTTAAATTTAAAAGTCAGGAGGGGGTGTGAAAGGGGAGGGTTAGATACGTTGGTGAGGCCATGACCTTTTCATTAGTGTTAGTCATTTGCCCGAGAACCTGCCCCCCAATCCCCCGAGGCAAAGAGAATACGGCGAAAGGCAACTGGAAAATGTTTGAACATTGAATGCCTCTAGAGTCTAGAAGCTATTTAGAAAAGGGTTTTCGTGGTAATTACTGGGGTAACATGGTAAACATTGGCGCTCCGCCACTGGGAAAACAGGGACTTATTCAAGAGGTAGGGGGGGATCACTTTTACAACAGTATGGTAGGGCTGAGGTTGGGGGGGCGGGTGGTTTGATGTTCAAATCCAAATGTCTACTAAATGAGATAAACATTACACTTTATTTTCACGTGGTTTACAAGCAGTGTTTAATGAATAAAGCACAGATGACTTCTGAAGTGCATCTCATTAAACCAAGTATAGAATTAACAAAAAAGAAGCTAAGGTGTTATCCATAAACTATGTAACGATTTTTTCTTACTTTTTTTTTTTACCCTACCCCACATATAGCACCAAGTAGACATTTAATCTAATCTTACACCTCTCCTCCCCACCCACCCCTCAAATTTGTTTTTACATCAAGAATGAATTTCATTATCTTATAGGGCAACTTGAAACGGGGGAAATATAAACAATGATACTATTTTTTCGACATTAGAATTTAAGTATAGGTTCTGTGTTACATAACGTGATTTACTCCCCCCCCCCCC